>WBMY01009319.1:290999-327862 GCA_013397315.1 Donacobius atricapilla
TTAATAGGTGTATTAAATATATATTTACATATATATATAGGCATATATATACAGATATGCATGAATATAGGTTAAAATCAAAATATAAACATTTATATTTTTTAATATATTTAAAATCTTTTTTCATATATTGATATAGATATATATGTATATATACATATATTTGTGTGTGTATATGTATATATGTCTGTATATATAGAAATAGGATCACACGTGTATATATATTAATAGGATCACTAAACCACACAGAGGTTTAAATTAATCTTTTCCCTACCAGAAACCAAGATTCTTGCTATTACCTACGGATTTTATAGTTTCAATATAACGATTTCCTGTTTTTTTTATATTTGTTTGAAATCTTGTATTTCATTTCAATTTATAAATGCCTGAGCTTTCAACCAAAGTGACCCAAGCAAATGAAATGCTTTCTAAGCATTACCTAAATTGAAATAAATAGCAATTCAGTACTTTTTTCTTGTCTTTTGCAGAGGAGTTGGAATTACTTACAGTCACTAGTACATAAAGTATTATCGTTTACTCTTTTTTGAACAATAAAGAGGAATATGAAGAATAGTAAATGAAACAGAAAGATATTAAGTTTTTTGAATGCCCCTAAAATATCAGAGGTTTTTCTTTATGGTAAATATGAAATTAAGAAGATACATCCATTAAATCATTAAAAATGGAAAGGACAACTCTTTACTGCATCATTTAACACTTGTTCCAGAAGTACATTACAATCTATTAAATTAAACATTAGCACAGATTAGCATGTCTTAATATTTAACACTAATTCTATTGACTTTTTAAACTGAAGTATGATCTTACTTGAAGTAAAAAAAAAAAAAAAAAATTAAATTTTAAAATTAGATCTCTCTGGATCCCTACACAGTATCAGAAGTAACTGCCAATAGTGGTGATATTACAACCTATCATCGGGGGAATTCTAAAAGTAAGTTCTTTAAATTTGGAGATGGTCAGCAAAATGCAACATTTTTTCTCCTCTACAACTTGACTACAACAAAGTCAATGTCATTCTGTGCGCTGTAATTGTGTGGGTGTATAATTGTAAATAAAAGACATCTCAAACGTGCAAATAATCTGTTAGAAAATATATCTCAGTATGAGATGAAGTGGGACTGAAAGATTTGGGCGTATGAAAATCTACTAAAAATATTTACTTATACGATGATTATGCAATTTAAGCTTTTTTTATGCCTGGAGGTAAAAAAGAAACAAACAAACAAACAAAACCCCCAAAAAACCCAAAGCAACAACAACAAAAAAACAATTTCTGAGAAGCTCTGGTAGTTTCAGTCTATGAAAAGAGGATTCCGTTTCGTCCATCCATTGCAAAATCAGGTAGCCATCTGTGCTGTTTTGACAAAAGAAGTTCAAGGCCTTAAAAGTCACAGATTCACAACTCTGATAACTAAGAATCTGCCTTGAAAACAAAAAAAAAAGGAAATATCTGTCATCTGTCAAATATATTACCAGTGCCAGCAGCAACCTGGCCAAAGCAGAAGATACAGCCCTTATCAAAGTAGCAGACTTCTACAAATGTGACTCAAGTGATCCAGTACCTTTCTTTCTCCTAGGGAATCTTAAGCCCTTGAATGTTCTGGTATTAAAAAAAAAAATCAGTAAGTGATTAGTAAATGCAAACTGAGATTAAAAACCTATAGCAGTGTGTGTCTAGTTGCACTAGGCATACAAACTACTAGAATAAATGCAAATCTAGTCATTGTAGTCAGTGGAATGTAGTGTTTTAATTAATGTTAAAGCACGCATCTAATACAGGATGTTACAGGTTTGTTATGCTGTTTCTTCCTTCCCATCTTCCAGTTTCTATGCCAGAATGGCATGGTGTCCTGGTTCTTGCTAGGATAGAGTGAATTTTTTTTCTAGTTGCTGTTATAGTGCCGTGTTTTGGATTTAGGATGAGAACGGCACACTGATGTCTTAGTTAGTTTAGCAGTGCTCACCATGAGTCAAGGACTTTTCAGCTTCTCAGGCTGCTCTGCCAGCAAGGAGGCTGAGCGTGCACAGGAAGCTGAAAAGGAACACAGCTGGGAGAGCTGACCCCAAATGGCCAAAGGAATATTCCATACCGTATGACATCATGCTGAACAGGGATGAGGCAACTTGTCTGGGAGGTGGCAACTGCTGCTCAGGGACTGGAAGGAAATTGCATGGCAGGTGGTGAGTTGCTTTATGCATCACTAGTTTTGTATATTCTTTTATCATTATTACTACTTTCCCATCCTTTCCTATCATGTTAAATTGGCTTTATCTCAATCCATGAGTTTTACCTTTTTCCTGACTCTCTCCACTGTCTCACTGGGAGCAAATGTTTGCTTAGTGTTTAGGTGTCTGACATGCTAAACACTCCATGTGATCTCCTGTAAGTTCTAACTTGCCAGCACCATGCAGATGTCTCTTTTACTCTAGAACGCCTCGACCCAACATCTACCATGTGGTCAGCTGAATCACTCTGCAACCCACCCTGTCAGGATTAGCAAGGTATGGGGAAGGCTGAGTTACCCATACATAATTTGGAGAAATTTTGTAACTTCATAACGTATGTCTTGGTAACACCTTGGTTTGTCTGCCCAAAGAACTTCTGCACTTCTGCCACTGCCACAGAAATACACTGGGTGGGTATCTTGGGTGATTTCAGTGATGCATCAGTGCACACAGTTCTCCAGCTTTAACGGGTATGAAGACACCTACAGGTGTCGAAACAAAAATCTTACCTATGTCTCTGTTACAGCTTCTAGTCTTTCAGCAGTAGTACAGCGTACTGTTTGTTGAAATAGCTTTTGAGATAAGAAATGAATGACAAAATCTGATTAAAATGCCTAATGTTGTGAAAAAAGTGATAAAGACAGTTCTCTCCTCCTGGCAACTCTAGCCATGATGCTGTAAGGCAGCTTAGCATTATTGTTCTTTACCTGATTGGCAATTGCTTTACATTGCTTCTGAAAGCAAAATCAAGAAAAAAAAATGAAGAAAAGCTAACTCCATAAATAATTTATGAATGAAGATACCTTTCTATTCATAAACAAAATGACAGAAAGAAAAAGAAATAGAATAGAAATAACAATAGAGAATCAAGCAGAGCAAGAAGAAGCTTTTCAAGATCTTTTTCTTCATATTTCATCCCACATTCAGGGTCCTCACATTTATCCAACCTCAACTCCATATAGTTGGCTGTCATGTATGAAGGAGAGTAACCATTTTTATGTTTTTAAATATGAGCAGAATGACTAAATTTTATTCTATTTTGAAATGCTCATGGATATATTTCATTGCTTCATTTGTATTTTCCTATAAGTAAAGATTCTTAATGGATAGCAAATATGTTTGTGCACTCAATTTACATATTTGATACTATTTTGCTCAAAGTGGAAGCATGAGTTTGCACATTTAAAGAGAGGCAAACAAACAAGGGAAGGAAACAAAACCAGTTAAGAAATGTATTTCACAAGTGAAATGATTAGCAACTGTAGGCCTACTGCTGAAACCTTCCCGAGCTTTAAGGAAGGACAAAGGTAGAGAGTGAGAGGAAAAGGATGCTGGATCTAAAAAGATAGCAAAGTTATAGATGCTTAAAGTAATTTTCTTACTATCAGAATTTTTTTTTTCTGAAAACCTTTTCTGAATCTGGGTATGCTTGATATGAAGAAGATTGAAGTTTGTGTAAGCCAGTCAGTAAGACCAGATGTTGTGAAGCTAACTTAATCCCTTCTGTCCACTAAGATAATATTATGGATTCACACATAAATGATGGAGAGCAAAAAGTAACCAAAAGAATACAGCAACCAAAAGGAACTGCAAACGGAAGGAGTAAAAAAACACAGCTAATTTTAGAAACAGCAGAAGAGGATTATCGGTGCCAAGAAATAGTGAAGCAGCTGCTTCAAGAAGATCCAAAGAAGCTTTTGTTCTACTTCAGCCAACAGTTTCTGACTCAAAGGGAGTTTTAACAAAGCAACAAGAAGAGAAAACATCAAGGCCAGGAACTCTCAGTGAACAGAAAGAAGTGCTGAAACACAGATGACCAGACAAGCAAGAATAAGTGAGTTATGACACCACAGCCTAGGAAGGGAAGCATTTTAATTCTCCTCTAATTGAATTTTTTTACTGAAATTTCTCTTCTAATGACATTGGTTATTGTTTACCAATGTCTTAAATATTGTATAAATTAATACCTTTCATGAATATAGTTGCCTATTAAAAGAAGGTAATACACATAACTCATGACTGTGTGCTTCATTGAAGCTGAGAGCTTCCCACAGTTTCATGTACCTCATCAAATTTCATTTTTTCTGTATAAGTCAGTTAAAAAAAAACTTTAAAGGACAGGCCCATGCCTGTTTGTAAGGTCTTAAACAGAAAATTAGGAAAATATGTTTAATTATACTAAAAGGGTATTTACAAAAAATTATGTAATACCCTAGGTTTTCCAATTTTTTATTGCTGTGGGTTGTTTTTTTTTTTTCCATAGGCAACTATATTTTGACTTTTCAGTGCATGAATCTTAGCCTTCTTTTCAAATATCTAGGCCACAATAGCTTTAGATATTACACTGAAGCTCAGCCATGTTAGGCTGACTCATGAAAAAGAATTTTAAAAAATAGTTTTTATAAAATTAAGAGAATAAAAGGGAATAAGACTATAATTAGTATAAATGCCAGGGAATTGGTAACAGAGGGGTATAGGGCCCTCCCTTCAACAAGTACTGAGCTGTCCCATGCTGGTCACAACTGGCCACATCTGGCTCCACAATGGACCACCATAGGACACAGATGAGTTCATTAGTAGAATTTGTGACATTTCTCTGAAGATGTATTTAAGATACAGCAATAAACACTGAGGGAAAGGAACAAGGTCAGAGTGTGCGTGCTCCATTCCACAGTTAGTAATACCCTCAAAGGGATTGCAGTCCATGCATAACCCACACTGGATCAGGTTCTTCCCCCGAGCGCAGTGGCCCATAATCAATGTACATCAAGGCAGAAGAAATGAGTAAGAGGGAAGAAATGGCTGAAGAAAAGAGTGAGAAATGAGGAATAGCAGAAATTAACTCCTACACTTTGACATGATTCTCCTGCACTGGCTATCATATCACCAAAGAGACAAAGAATAATCTGTGGTGGAAAAGAGGAAAGGGAAGTGTTTGGAACGAAGTTAAGCTTTCAAAAAAGGAGAGTAAGGATGTTTTTCATAATTTATTTACTATTTTTCTTTGTTTTCCAAAAACCAGAATAGTCATTAAAGGTTTTATAACAAGGCCATTTTGTCCAGGACAGTAGTTGATGAGTGGTTTTCCACATCTTCATTTCAAACATGAAATTTTCACTCTTGTTCTTCCTATTTTCTGCCCTGTTGTACTCTGAGGATGGAATGAGTGAGTGGTGGTGAGAGGGCTTCATTGCTACTTAGGGTTAAACCATGACCCAAATACACTAACAAAATGTGCACTGGTGCAAAATCAGTAAACCCAGGGAGTGATTAGCTGAAAAGGGTACTGCAGTGCCATGCGGTGACAAACTAAAATTATGCAGTGTTCAATCTTCTAGTGATGGGAGTCCCGGTCCTTAAAAATATGTAACAATAGACTGAAGAAAATTAAACTAGAGGAAATACTAAGAAATCAGTAATTCTGGTTCTAGTAGTACTCTGTAGCAAATATGTTTCAGGAAGGGAACTCAGAAAGAAGTTACAGTCAATCCACATCAATTAAGCAAGGGAAGGACAGAGGTTTTAACACAAGTACTACTGTGTAGCACTCTGATAAAACAAGGTATTGGAAGAATGAACAGATTTCGCTCGCAAAAGTAATGCATACATGAACTCTTGAAAATAAAAACAAGCACTTGTACTACATGTCATCTTGCAATACTTTCAAAATTTTTATTAGTTATCTGGTTTTCAGAAAACTGAAAATAAGTGAAATTAAACTTTGAAAATTGTCATTACAAAAAGGCTTAAAGTTATCTCTAACTGAAAAATTTAAGGTTACATTTCTCAAAAAACTGAGATTTTTTTGCTATACATTTAATGTTAATCTTCTAGTGATGGGATATATTAAAAAAAAACTTCCTACATTTAGAAGTGTTCACGGCAGAGTTTGAGCAACCTGGTCTGGTGCAAGTTTCCCTGCTTATGGCGCAGAGGTTGGAAATAGATGATCTTTAAGGTCCCTTCCAACCTAAACCATTCTATGATCCTATGATATCTATTTAATTTCCTCACACTCTCTCCTTTAGTCTACCATTAACCTACCAGAAACTACACATTCCCTATTATCTGATCATGCATTTTACAATTTTCAACTATCAAGGTTATTTTTTATTGATCATATAGGCTTGAGTATGCACATTTAATTCTTTTACATGCTGAATTTTTTTTACCACCTGCATTTAATTTAGAGTTGCAAAAGACATTTTCTTCATTTTAAGTATAGTGGGCTGCTGCAGCATTTGACAACTTAGTATTCAGTCCACTTTAACCTATATTCAGCAATACATCAGTAAAAATTAAATGAGCAAACCAAAATTGTAAAAACGCCATTATGTAATCACTACATTCTTAGACAGCAAGGAGACACACAGCATATTCAAATCTCCCGCACCTACCAACTCACACCTTTATGGGTCTTGGATAAAACACATTTTTAAAAGTAAACATAAACCTGTTCTCTTTCATTAGCTATTACCTCATATTTTCAGCAGGAATGCATGTATATTTACCATGAGTTTGTTCTTTTCACAGTGGTTCAAAAGAAACAGCTCAACAATCCAAAACACTTCACTTAAACCCCTAAAATAGTTATCACATGGCTTCTCAATTGTGGGATAGAGTTATTAGAGAGGATTCCTACTTTCTATCTTTTTACAGTCCCACAAGCTATAACTTCTTAGTAAAGAGTGTGGTTTATCACATGTGGTATGAAAGACATCATGCAAGAAATGAGTCAGTGGGTTTCATAAACCAGTATAGCAGCCCTGAAGCTACATTAAGAAAGCTTCTTTCATATAAATTCATTCAGAATACACATTCCAGAGCATCTATGAACTCAGGAAGTCCAAATAAAGATATACAATACCTGCTGAAAATAGCAATCAATTTTTTTTGTTCTTGTATAGAGCATGCTATCTGAGGCAATCACACAGAGGCGTAAAATTTTCTATTATCAAAATCAAATTAAAAACATTAGTCATAGGCTTTTGTTAATTGCAATTTTTGCGTTACCTTACTAATTTTATCAGATTATGCAAAACTTCATGTAACTAATCTCTTCTTAGGCTAGATTTTCTATAAGTAACTATAAAAGAAATTCCTGAGCTAGATCTTGATAGGAATGTTATGAATGTTCATTTTTTCATCAGATAAATGGAAAAGCACAAAAACACAAAAAGGGGCTACTGTTCCCTGAAGATCCAGCGATACACTGTTGATATTGAAAAATATTATTTACAGTATTACAATGTACTACAGACATTTAGTTTTCATTAGCACATCATCACTAGAATGACCTTGTTTCAAACAGTGACATTCCCAAAATTATGCTTCAGATGATTTCACTCTTACACAAAATAAATGCTTGTTCATAAAAACAGTGGGTAAGAATCTTTCTGGGTAATTAAACCTCTAATAATGCAAAGCATTCCAAAACATAGTTAAAAGTAATAGTGTTTAAATACTACTTTAGTAAACAGAAACTTACTCACTGCTTTACAAGTATGACTTATACAACTATAGAGTCAATCCCATAATTTAATAATAAAGACATTCCCTCTGTTACTGTTCCACAATATTTTTCCAAATATTAGGACCGTTTTAAAAGCTAAGTGCTGGCACAGGCTAAAGTAAAGCAGGTATCTCCTGTAATTTATTTTGGTAACCGAATTTAGATACAATCGATAATGTAAATATCTACGTGTAATGTAAAATAACGTAAATATCACTGCCCATATTCTAACAGATTGTAATTTGATATAGCAAGCTGAAAAACAAACTATACTTTTATGAGTTGTTTTTTTAAGTGGCCTTTCCCATTCCTGCAACTTCAGGCACTATTTTTTTCTAACAAATACAGACACAATTAAAATTTACTTCTTTAAATGTACCTTGGTAGTGGGCACTAAATCCACGGTATCGGTGATTACTGTCTGTTACAAAATGCAGTCTGAGCCAGTTTTTGTTGCTTATAACTGGAGGAGGTATATTCATTCCAGAGAGCCTGTATTAAAACAAGTAAATAAATTAAAAAAAAAAAATTCATTATTATCAGGAAAATTTTTATTTTCAAGCTAGCATTCATTGACATGCCCTCTGTGGGACATTTTATTTATTGGTTAGTAGCATTTTAACAAGTATGAACAGACAAAATTGTACACTATGCTCCACCAAGTGATGGAACACAAATCAGTCCTAAGCCAGAAACTACACAACCATGTTATTGGTCAGGCACAGCACTGTAAAGATGGAAGTACATGGCACTAAGGCTAGAAAGAATTTATGTCTACACAAGTCAGATAATGGGCTAGACAAAACATTGCTCTGGGTACCTGAGAAAGGTTTGTACCTTGTGACTTTCCCATTCAAGATATGGAGGAAGGGAACTTAGGTTATGCAAACCACTATCTAAAATGATAAAACGGACATCTACTTTTCAAGAGTCAGTAATTTTCCATATTCACAGTATAATGATAAAATAAATATTCTGTCACTTGTGTGAATTTGAAAATTAGTTATTAGATGTACGAGAAGGGACTTCTTGTGGATTGACCCCAGCTAGCAGTCAAGCCCCACACAGCTGCTTGCTCCCTCCCTTCCCTGCTCCAAACAATAGTAAGGGGAGAGAACAGGAAGAGCAAAAGCAAGAAAAACTCTTCAAAAGACAGCTTAATAAGTGAAGAGTTGAGGAAAAAAGGAAGTGATACAAAAGCAATGATTCACCATATTCAACAAATCAATCAAAATGGTCTCCAATTATTAGCAGATGCCTCTCAGCCCCTCTAATTTTTTTATTGCTGATCATGAAGTTACATGGTATGAAATATCCTTTTAATCAATTTGGGTCTGTTTAGTGTTTTTCCCTTCCCAGTATCCTGTCAATGCCTTGTCAACTCACTGTGGTGAGAGAAGAGAGGGGAAAGAAAGCCTTGATACTGTGCAAGCATGATTCAGAAGTAGCCAGTACATTGCTGGGCAATCAGCTCTGGTTTAGTCACAAATCCAAACTACAACACCTTATGGGCTTCTATGAAAAAAATTAACCATGAGCCTTTAGACCCAGTATACAAAATTACCTGGATTTTTAAATTGTTTTGGTTTTCTGTTTGTTTTTTAGCATAAGGATATTGCTCTAATTATAGTAGCCTACATCTTGACTGGCTCATTAGGAAAGTCTGAATTTAAGTTCTTTTTTGTTTGGGGATTTTTGTAAGGTTTTTCTTTCGTTATTTTATTTTAAAATGAGATGTCATGTTTAAAAAGAAGGTGAATAAAGTTTAAATAGAAAATTCTTCCATCAAGCCAGTAATTCAATAGATATTTCTCACTAAAACCAGAAAGATAAGTCTCATCTTCAGAATGTCAACATACTTACCTATGCCCACTTAGTTATAAACTGAACTCTTCCTGTAGTTAAAATAAAATACTAGCCAACAAGTATGCCATTTTATGTTCAGACATCAAGGATTCCTATTTTATTTTGAGAAAAAGTCTATTCATAATAAATCTGGATAATAACTCCTGAAATGATTTTTTTTAAAGTGGAATAAAACCCCAAACCTTACTTAAATAAATAATAAATTTGTATAGGTACTATTCTGTGAGGAAGTCTTTTGAAATAATAATGGTTTAGAGGTAGTGTTCTTTTCATATTTTCCCATCCACTCTACCTCAAAACAAAGCATGTTTAAGACAACTTTCTAAATTTCTGCGACTGTACTAGCACCCTTGTTCCCTCGGGCACTGATAAAAATGACAAAAGGCTTGACAGACACCACAGGCTATTAAAACTCCATCACATACTTGCAAAAGAATGTTTTATACTGTGAAAACACATTAGCTCACACTGTGCATTTCAGTTGAACGACACACAGAATCTAAGTCATTTAAGCTTATGAGATTGACTTCAAATTCTAGATGCAAGAAATCCAGGTGATGAAGTTAAAAAAAAAAAAAAAAAAAAAAAAAACCAACCAAACAAAATAATAGTGCTATTAGCTTGCAACAGGATGTGGTGAATGTACGTTGCTTTGCACCAATTGAAGTCAGAACTGCACTAGAATATTTATAAAGTGTAAGAGGCAGAAGCCTACACCTTTCAATTAGAAAACATCAATTATTTCTGCATTTTCATTGTGAATTTTAGAATGAAACACATTTTCCAACAGCCATAAAGTGGCTTTAGTTGATACAAATTTCTTGTTACAGATATAAGTAGTATAGTTTAATTTGAGGCTTGTTTTTTGGAAGGTAGAGGTTAGGATATCCTTTTTGATACAGCTATTTCTCTCTATAATAATATTACCTAATGATGCAAGATGAAATAGTTTTTTTATTTAAATTCTCTCTATAAATATTTGTTAGGCAATATAGAGACAGAGGCGACAATCTTTTACTGCTTGCATATTTTAGAATAAACCTATTACTGGAAGAGGTCTCACTAAAGAATTGAAATAAAATAAGGCTGTAAAACACATTTCCTAACACATATTTTGACTTATATATATTCTGCCTATAAGAAGATTTCTCTTCAATAATCTCAAAACCATGTGAAAAATAAATTGCAAGTTTATTGTCCAAGGCATGAGAAAATATCACCCTAGACATTTAAATATGTTCACAGTAAAAGATTACTTCTGTTTCTAAAATAGGTAAAAATCTAGTTTACCTATCAAATCAAGTGTTTACTAATATATCTATCTTTACATGCTGACCTCTAATTAAATTCAGTTCCTACAATCCAATTTTTACAGTTCATGGGTTCTATGGGATTCTTCCTAGTAAGCAGATTTGCAAACAGACAAAATTGATTCTGTCCCTTTCTCATGTCAATTTATCTTCTCAGCAAATTATAAAGCTGTTCACCATTACAATTGGCAGTCCAACCAACTTCTGTGTCAGCCACTATTCCAAGCATAGTTATGCTGCATCATCTACAATATTTTCCTGAAATTCAAAGTAAAACACCCTATCTTTCATAAAGGAAACACAGCTGTCCCTTGTTCTTTTATAATTCAAAACATGTAGCTCTCTCTCAGGCTGCACAGAATTCTGCGTAGTGAATTTCAGCTAACAGAGAGTAGGCTTCCCTTCTGCAGCTGTCTTTCATAAACTCTTAGAAATGTTCATGGAGAATCTTGGCTGTGAACCAGAGATTTAAAGTATCTTACCACTATGTGTAGTCAACAGCATTGACTGTTATCTACTGCAAAGTGTATTTGAAAAAAGAAGTGCTTACTGAAACAATACACCTTTGTTGCTAAACAGGGGATTAGTAGAACCAGAAGACTCTGCCTGTAGATATGCCAGTGAAGTTCCCATCTATGCACTTAATTTGTGTGTAAACCGCGGTTTGCAGAAATAAGGGACTTCCATTTTTGAGAATCCAAATTTCATTCTTGCACTTCACTACAACTACATGCCTCCATTCCCTTCCTTTATACACTATTTATATTATCATTTAAAAAAAAAAATGCACCTGTTTGAGGCTAATTCTGATCCAGTGAAGTCAATTATTACTTTATTTTCCTTCAGAATTCTAATACATAATTCCCACCTTATGTTGCAAAGTGGAATTCAGGTTTGGTATGTTTTCTTTTTTTTAATAGCATATTGCACATCCTCTATTTCTTCCAGAAAAGGAACAATATACATTAAAATTTGAAATGTACACAGTCAGATAGCTATAATCTTGAACAAGTAATTTAAACATGCCTGTCTTGTTCATGTACCAGACTAGCTTTAATTTCTAAAAGTCATATAAAACTACAGTTCTTACAAATGTATTGTCACTGATAGTCACAATTGTCAATACACTGATTATTATGATGTAATGCAGATCTTAATTTAGGCATTCAGTATATTTCTGGATATATTTTTGAATATTCTGAAAAGAAAAAAAAAATGGTTTCTTTTTAAATATAGAGCAAAGCTTTCCCAAAACTTCTTATTTAAGCAAATAGTTTCTACATTTCCTCATATGCCACGTTCATAGAAATGGAATTAATTTAAAAAAAAAAGAAAAATGAGGTTGATACCACACCTATAAACAGTTCTGGAACTCATTCTAATTCTACCAAAGCCTTAGGCTAACCAAGACTTACATCTAAGCATGACTAAGTGCATACATAGATCTCATTACTCATATATATGCACTACAAAAATCCTAAGTGCTTTTTTGATGCAAACTGCAGATGTGTGGATTCTTTCTTATTGGTATTATTTGCATGTTGAAATAAAATTACTGTATAAAAAGCTTTGATTTAAAAAAGGCAAATTATCACACTTTTGATAAGGCCTATGCATGTTCATTTATATGCTATTGGGGCTTAATACTTACATGGCATAATACACTAAAAAAGAGATTAGCCACCTGTCCCTTGAAAGGAGAGGAAGGATATATCCAGTAGAACAGTACCTGATCAATGATCTATCTGGTTTGGTTAAATTATGCTTAAATTAGGCAGTACCTGTATTAAACAAATCTGAAATAGCAACCACTTACAGTTTATTGTATCTCCTGTATTTGTATACAACATATACTCATTAGCAAAGATTTCTAGGATCCTTTCCTTTGTTCTTCATGACTTCCTTGATCCCATCAAGCAACATTCATGTAGCAAGCTTCATAATAAATATCTTTTGGAAAGGATCCACCCCACAATGCAGATTTAGGGGCACAAGTTTAAAACTCAGGTCTCTCATTTAATAAATCCAGATCTGTTTAGAAACAACCAGTTGCACACTAGAAGAGCAAAGGTGATGCCAACTCAATATTTAATAGATTACTTGATTTGAAAGATCCGGAAGGATTTAATGATTAAGTTAACATATCCCTCCTGTTCATCAACTCAGTTTGTGTGATGTTTACATTGAAGTTAAGACACTAACCTAACTTAATTTAGTACTTTGGTCAAGCATGAAAAGAATAAGTATTTGGAAGGACTAGGCATATCAATACTTTTTTATGTTTCCAATTTCACTGATGAGTTTAATGGGTCTTAATGGCATTCATTATAGATGTGAGTGTCAGTTGCATGACAGCTTTTGCTACTGGACTTTTTTTCCCTGGAAATGTTCTATCCAAATTATATTAAATCATTTCAGAGAAAGGACACTGTTCTGACCTATATTGTCAAAAAGCAAAAAAAGCTCCACCAACTTCTTATGTTTCTTACAAAATCTATTGCTGTCTAAACTGATAACTCAGGATTTAAGTTTTTTTTTAAGATATCATGTACATATTAAATGCTAATAGGCATTTTCAGTTATGTTTGGATAACAACAAAGGACAACAAAATGGATAATTGCCTGTAAATTTTGCTTCTGTGAGGTATTTCCAATATAAAGTAAGTATTTTAAGAGCTGTGGTTTCGTTAGAATTTTAATTGTAGCTTAGATTTATGCAGTACTAACATTTATAATATTGGTATATCTGTATTTTATTTCAGAAAAAGACTAAATGAGACATCTCTGTGATGGAAGCTATAGAACTTTAATGTATTAAGTTGAGTTTTTCATTTCATTGTATGTGTGAAACTCAAACTGCTGAAGGGTTGCGTCAGGGCTGCTCTTGTGTGTGCAGTCAGTACACTCAACTCATTAATTTCTTGCATGTTTAAGGAATTGTCCATCTTGTGAGATAGACTGGCTTCAAAAAAGAAACTAATTTGAAAGGTAAATACAAAATCAAAATAAGCAGTTTCCCAGATGAGACTTCAAAAAGATGAAAACAAAAATCACATAGGAGGAAACAGATTAACTTGGAAATAAAACAAGCATATAAATAAATAAAACAAAAGAAGAAGGATTGAGTTATTCTTCTTCATTGCCATAGTCCAATGTCCAGTCATAAGGAACACATCATTCCAATAAAAAATTGAATGGTCATAATTCAGTCTTCAAAGAGAAAAGAAGAAAAAGTCTCTTCCTAAAGCAAGCTCCTTCTCAATGGTAAATATTCATTAGAAAAGTAAAGGAAAAGTTCCCAAAAGAGGAGTCTAAAATCTAACATTCTACAAGAATTTTGAGGGTAATATATAACTCAAGTTTTAACTGGTTACGAAGTTAGTAAAAGACCTAATTCTCACAGTCAGTCCCTGTAATATTTATAGCAGGACTGAGCATTTTATGTATCTGAGAATCAGGACACTCACAAGTTTGATATTATATTAATTGTCATTTCCCTATCTCAGAACGGCAGCCAAATGAATGAGAAAAAACAGGTTTTTATTTTTAGAACAGTAAATTACCACTCTTCAAATTTAGACTCATGAGCTATTTAGGACTAAACTAAGGGTTTAGGTTGAAACTTCACTGCAACCACTTATTTCTGATTTATAAAACAAAAAAAAGTGAAAACTTAAATAAGTGGGTGTTTGGGAAAAGGAGGAAAAAAAGTTCTACATTATTTGACCTTGAAAAAATTACTTGTTCTGTAAAGTACTTTATTGATTAATTTTAGAGTTATTCATCTAGATGGATAAAAATAATTCACCCTTTGGCTCTTTTTGTCAAGTACATTATGATGTCTGAAAGAACCAAAAAAAAAGGTCTTTGTTTTAAAAACGTCAGTATTGAAATATATTAAAGTTTTTTCTTGCCTTTGCAAAGCTGGAAAAAGCTCAATTTTGAAGTAGAGTTATTGTCATATAAAGCAACTCCATGAGAAGCCTATGTATGATCATTAAGGGTGGAATAAAGGTCCAAGGGATGATTAATGGAAATTTATAGTACTGTGGATATGAGTTGTTGAAAAGTGCCAAGATTAAGAAATACTTTTTAAATGCAGAAGTTGATTGCACCCTATAAAGCCAAAGTTTTCCACTTAATCTCTTGACTTGACAGAATAATAAAGTATGAGCAAAGGAGCCTTCTAAACACAAAACTGTTAGCTCACGATACATGTAATCTTGTTTTTGTGACATAAGTAAATAATATTATGGACAGTGGTGTGTCCTGATTGCCTGCAGGCCTAGTACAAGCTGCTGATTTTCATATAGATGTCAGGGTCTTGAAAGGAGTCATTTTTCACAAATGTGATGCAAATACCTTTTATACAAAGTGACTTTGCACTTACAACTCAATTTCCATGAGCAGATCATAGAAACAATATAAATACGTATTAACTTCACCTAGGCTGCCCACTGATGGTTAGTACACGGTCTCTCTGCCACATAAGTTGTGATGAGTTGCACAAGCAGCTCCTCGGGGAGACCAAGCTCAGAGCAGCCAACAAAGAGCAGAGGAAGACAAGTCTGGGTGCACCACTGAGAAGATGCAGGCCCACCTGCTGCAGGCTGTGCAGTGTTGGCCTCTCACAAAGGCACTGATCCTGCTGGCCCAGAAGTTATGATAAGGTGGACACCAAGAACCGTCCTAGTATTTTTATTTTAGCACATTCTAAATCAAACTGTCTCTTTCAAGAATCACAAATCTGAGGGCCTTGGCTGGAAAGTGGAGGACCCTGGACAGGTATAAAGATGAATGCGACTGTCTGAGCATTTTCCATGAAATCCTGTACATTTCCTCCCCCTACTTTCACAGCTAATCTAATCAAAACTAAATTGAATACAACTTGTGTCGTTGTGGACACACAATCACACACACATGCACTGTCTGGTGAAAAGGCATGAACTTTTTATTACTACATCTGATTCTCTTTTTGTAGTATTTTTACACAGACCAGGGATTGGAGGAGAAGGTTGAGATCTCTCCCATCCCATTGGTCAAGACAACTGTCCATCAGCTGTCAATTCCTCTAAGAGAAAGACTGTAAACTAACTTTGTCTTAACAAAAACATTGCTTCTATTTATTACACCCATGAGTGAGAAAGAAACTAAAAAACTATGAAAACATTGGAACTGTGAAGCATCAGAAAGCTGAAAAATCAGGGAGACAAACTTGTATGTGACCAACGCTTCTTCGGGTAACAGTCAAACTGAATAACTGAGACTACTACCTGTGAGAGGCTTATCTATTACCTCTCTTAAAATGTTGCCATGTTCAATTTCTGAACTCTGTTTTCTTTTCAATTCTATATAAAAAATTGTTATACTTACATGTATTGCCTGAATAGAACCAAACTAAAAACTTAAAAATATTACACTTGCTCTACAATTTGGTATTCTGCAATAGTATTTGTGACACACAAAATCTTGTTGGGACAGAAAAGAATAGCCCCATGTCAAAATATTATTAGTCCAATTAGTGCTTTAACAGACTAACAGTCTAAGTATTGAAAAGTCTCATTAATACTACCAGTAACTTCTTTATTTAAATAATTTATTCTAATATCTCTCTTTTCTTGGGTGTTATGTCGAAATTTTCAGTGTCCTGAGATCAGCACTTCATTCTTTCCCAAATAGAAGGGATTTTTTTTTTTTTGCAAGTCATTCTGCCCCTCTAGTGTGCTCTCATGAGGCCACACCTGGAATACTGCATTCATCTCTGGTGTGCCCAGCACAAGAAGGACATAAATCTGTTGGAGTACAGAGGAGGTCCAGGAAAATGATTAGAGGGATGAGGAATGGCTGAGACAATTAGTATTTCTCAGACTGGAGAAGGAAAGACGTCTGGGTGACTTAATTGTGGCCTTTCAGTACCTGAGGGGAGCCTACAAAAAAGCTTTAAAGGAATTTTGACATGGTCATGTAGCGATAGGACAAGGAAAGTGCCATTAAACTAAAAGAGTGTGGGTCTAGATATGATATTAGGAAGAAGTTTTTTTATTGCAAGGATGGTGAAGCACCAGACCACGTTACCAGAAGCTGTGGATACCCCATCCCTGGGAGTGCTCACGGCCAGGCTGGATGGGGCTGCAGGTAACCTAGTGGATGGTGTCCCTGCCCACAGCAGAGAGGTTGGAACTAGATCATCTTTACGGTCCTTCCAACCCACACCACTCTATGGCTCCATGAGCAGTATCCTGAGATCATCATGATACAACTCTCCTTCCTCAGTCTTGAGTCATCCTTGGGCTATCTGATGCTTCCTTAACAGAATCTTTGTTTTTTTCTCATTGGTTCCCAGCCTTTTCAAGTCCCAATTATCACAGAGGCCCAACATGTGTTACACAGCATCTGCTTAGGATTGTCAAATCCTTGGTATATATGATAGCCATATAGTCACTTGACCAGTAGACAAAGAAAATATAAAAACAGCTCAGATCAAGACACTTCAGAAGAGTCCTAAGAGAATCCAGCTGTCAGATCAATACATGGCTATACAAGGCGTAAGACCTGTCACTACACCCCAGTAATAAGGCAAAAGTTGTATTTACTGACTATTCAGTTATTAGTTTGGCCAGATGCAGACTAAAGAAACTTGGAGGCACTAAAAATAGAAAGCAAAGAGTTCTTATCCATTAAGATAATTCTCATTTAACTATTTCCCATAATCCTTAGTGTTTCATGTAACTAAAGTAATTAAAATTAAAAACTCATATAGGTATGCAGTGGTCAAACTGGAAAAAGACTCTAATTGTATTTTCTCTAGTGCATAAAGGGAAATTGGCATGCAGCTCTGGATGGAGATAAAGTTTAAAATATAAGTCGAATTTCTCCCACTCTGCAGCAAAATTAAGAATCCCATGGGTCCTATAAGAAATAGTACTTCTAGACTCTAAATTTTTGTGATTATCTGCCACTCTGCTTGCTCATATTTAGATATTACACCAAAATGCAAAATGCAGATATATCTTTAAAGAATTGTTCCTTAACATTAGAATAAAAAATTTGAAATGCTGTCATTTTAAGTCTGAGTCACTTATGTTATTTCATCTTATAAGGGTGATAATAAGACAGTTCTGAAATGCCTTTAAAAAACAATTCATCATTACCAGGTAAGAGGATAAACATTAAATATTTTAATTCAAACTACAGGTGATCTTATTCTGAGACTTCACTTCTTTCTCTTTCTTCCCTTTGAAAATGTATCAAGGTAGATATTGAAATCTGCCAGGAAAGGCTCATTTTACTGCATAATTTAAATTTAATTGTAGTCAAGGATTCCATGCAGATTACTCACAGAACCATTCACCTTAACTTCCACCTTCTGTGGGAGGTGGATTCATGTTTTAATCCATCAGTTAGATATTGCACAAGAACTTTCTTTTATATATCCAAAATTGTCTCTCCTTTCAATTCTACTGAATTCATCACATTAGACATTTATTTTTTTTAATTGATTACATTTATCTGTAGTGACTTTGCCCCCTTCCTCAATTTATCTGTAAATTTAAAAAATTCTTACTCAGTAATTTTATACAACTTTCATTTCAAAATGTTTTATAAATACCAAGAAACTGTATCATTCTTTATATGATGATGATGATGATGATGATAATAATTTTTAAATTTCCAACACAAAGATGATATTTTGTTCACCACAAAAAAATCTAAGAAAAAATCAGAAACCTCCTGGGCTGTAAGGGCACCCTCTTGACCTTGACTAGGTCTGTCTGGGGATTCTGTTAAGCCTCTGCCTTGGACCCGGGAGCTGCATTCGAGCTCAGCCTAAGATAGCTCCAGTTCTGTTCTTGGTCATCTCTGACTGGCTCCTGGACAGATCCTGGACCTGGTTTATCACTTACCACATTGGAGGCTCTAAATTGACTCTAGGACCCTGTGTTCAGCCGCTGGAGAACTGCACACCACAGGTGAGTGAACAGGAAATGTGGCCTGTATAGACTCCCCTTTGGCTCCCAGCTGTCCCTGCCTTGCTCCTGTTACTCCCAAATAGAAATAGATTTCAGTTCTCCCAGTTAAACTGGTCTAATTATTAAAACTGCTTTATATGACAATTTACGTACCTCAAATAATACTATGAATTTACTGTTATTCTGTGTACTTGATCATACTTCTCTTTACCATATTTTTAACGTTCATATTCAAATGTTCTCTGACTGTATTTAGGGAATGTTGCTGTGCCTCTCAGAGTGCCGCTCTGCCAGCCCGGGCTAACCCTGGCACTGGGCAGCAGCAGGTACAGCTCCGTCTGCCACGCACCCCGGGCTGATCCTGGGGGTTCCTCAGCGCACCCAACTCACGGCACCGGCCCCAGGGCGTGTGCTAGTGACTAAGGCAAGGAGAAAGGAGGGCTCTGCAGAGGGGTTGGCACAAGAGTTATTGGGGCCTTTGACGGGACCTCCTCACCTCAGGGTTTCTCCTTGGCAGAGCAGAGAACAAAGGAAGGACAGTAACTGTTATGCTCAGGTTGTGGAAGGGAAGGAGATAAGGGATTCACCAACCAGGGGAAAGCAGGGAGTAGCCCAAGGGGTGAGGGACACCCTCGGGGGCCAATCTCCCTAAAAGAGAGGGGGACCCCTCTGGCTACAGCCATCATTCGATGCCCCTCAGGGGCTTTCCGGCAGCAGGGACGAACCCCTGGGATGAGAGACATGTCCCTAGAGGAGGGGAGTAGGGAATGGGTACGTGACTGTGTGTGGGGGGAATGAAGGGGTACAACCAAAAGTGTATAACAATGGGGGCACATGGACTGACCCACAAATTAACATACAACACAGATTATAAAACACATTGCTACAAGGGAAATATTTCTCATTTTTTTTGTATACAGAATGTTTAAGACGTTGTGATAAAATTAAATGTGGATATCATACACCTCCATTACTTTTACTTCACAGACATAAGCAACAAAATGCATTTAAAACTAAGGACCAAAGCTTTGAAATTATCTGAGTAATGAGGGACATGATAGCTCACATTTAGCCTTATTAGACAAGAATTAGATAAGAATTAAAAAGGGAGAAGGGAATTGTGTAAGTAGTATCAGCACGCATGCAGAATACCTTATTTTGAGAGAAATCACTTGTACACTTTACAAGATCTAATTCCTAGTTTGATGGTTCCTAATAAAAAACCCTCAAGTGAACCGTTAACATATGATCTGTTTCTATTTATATGAATAGGTGAGATTTAGTAATCTCAGTTGTTTCCCTTTGGAGATCTTGTCAAAGGAGGCTCTCGTAACAGAAAATGTGAAACTTGTTGGAGGACTGTATTGTGTTTGAGTGGCAAGATTTTGGTAGGTTTGGCTTCCATGAGAAGTGGTAGGAGCTTGCCCTACACCCACTGGAACACATGCCAGCTGGCTACAAGACGGATCCACTGAGGGCCAAGGACGGGCCCACTGGCAACAGTGGTAACATCTCTGAGATAACACATTTAGAAGAGGGAAAAAGTGCTGCACAATCGCCATTGGAAGAGAGGAGTGAAAATATGTGAGCAAAACAGCTCTGCAGACATCAAAACACTGAAGAAGGAGAGAGAGCTGGTGCCCTGGGTGTTGGAGAACTTTCCCTGCAGCTTGTGTGAAGACAATGGTAAGTTGTCCTCAGAAAAGTAGTATAAAAAATACTGAAGGTCTCTTTCTCTAACCTGAAAAAGACATGAAAATACATGCTGAAGCCAATGATAAACACATACAAAATGTATTTCCCCCCTATTTCTGCAACAATGCTGAGTAACTATCAGAGTAGATTTAAAAAAAAGAACAACAGAAAGAGTTGGGCCTTTTAATCACTTACAACTTTTATGAGAAGAGTGGTTATATTATATTAAGAGAAGAGTGGTTATTTTTAAGCTAGCACAGAAAAACAAATGAAATGCACAAGCCTTTCATTTGCAGGAGGGGACACTAGGTTATCCACTAATTTTTTCTGGCACTAAACCCTATATCTGTGAAACATATTAAACCTCAAAAATGAGAGTTGCTTCTCTCATTCAAAAACAATGCCTTTCTTACTGACCCGTGAGACTAGTAAATGAAATTCCTCCTTCTGTTCTTTACTAAGAACCAACCAGCTCTTCTATTCTGTGTATACTCTGTAGATTACTGGCAAATCTAGGCAATCAAGAGCAACAGCTCTGAGATATTCAGGTCAGCACCAAGCACCTCATTAAATCTGAGTTGTAGACGTCACGTATCTGCTTTACAGTTTGAACCACTGGAGAGCAAACAACGTGGATGTCAGATCCTGAATGAATGAGCACCATCCTTTGTGCCACATAACTAACCTTCTGGAGTAAAACACTCCTGTGTTTCAAACTGAAAAAACATTCAGTTATATTCATGCACTCAAAAGCATGAATATTTACACTGAGCAAGGATTCCTATTGTTAGAGCTGTATTGCTTCCAATTCTAGATCTAGGCGGTATGACACTGAACTGAATCCTGTAGATAAACATGAACAGATGTGTGTGTAAAGAAAGTCTGAGCCAAACTCTACTGATTTACAAGAGATCATGTTGAAAAGGATTCACTAAACTTTAGTATTGATATACTATTGATTGTTGAGTTTACATATGCTAAGATATCCAGAAAAAACAATGACATAGTTTTTCAGTGTGTTTAATATCTTTTAGAAAAAGAAATGTGATACAAAGAATTCTAAAAAGCAACATTTGTGTCAAATCTTATGGAAAATGAGACCAGGAATTTTTGATCCTTCAGTTAAAGCATAAGCAAGTATAAGCGTAAAAAATTTTTATGGCAATACTTAAAATGCAGGTGTATGCAAAGTCACAATTTATATAATTTTTTTTTTCTGAAAATTAAATGCTGCTCTCAGAGATAAGAATATGCTTGGGGATATTGCATGGGTCTGACTGCTAGGCACCTCCTGTTTCCAGTAAATCAGACGGTGAACAGGCCATGACATACCATTTTCAGCGCTCCATAATTTGACACTATGTATGCAAAATGAACATTTGTTATTTAATTTTTCAAAAAAAAAGACATCACACTCTCTATTAACAGAGGTTGTACTGAAGATTTAAGAGCAAAAAATGTCTAAAAATATGATACAACAAGAAATCATGAAATAAGAAGACTGTATAAGATTCTCCACAACACTATAAAATCCCATCGTCTACTTTTTAATTGGGGGTAATTAATATTATTAAAAAAACAAAAGGTAATTGATAATTGGAAATACTGAAAATTGATTTTGCTATATCAATCTGTGTTACTTGAAAAACTCCTTTGATTCAAAAGTCTTCAATTCACTGGTGAAAGAGACATAAAAAATGTTTTAAATAAATGTTTGTTCCTTAGAAAGTAAAAATAATATTTTCATTGTCCTATAGGTAAATATAACATTTTCTTAATCCTCATGTCTTTGCCCCTTTTTCTGCTACAAAAAATGAACCAAGCAGACCTGCTTAATAATGTTGGCTTTTACATGGAAAACAAAATATTTATTACAATCTTTATTTTTAATAAAATGAATGGAATTGCTTAATATATTGACTAATACATATGAAAGCTTTGTTAGAGAACAAAACCAAAGTTTATGAAATTTACCAGTATTCTGTCATTTTAGAATGAAATATCTTCCTACCCTAGGAAATTCTGGTACCCTAGGTGAACAGCTAGTTTATTATGCAGATTTTCCAGACTGGAGCAAATTTTAAGTTAGCATCCCATACAATGATTTTTTCATTTACTTTATTGCATAAATAAAACATTACTGCAAAAATTGAAATTGCCAAAAGAAACCTTTGTTCATGACATTTGACTGGAAAGTGATGTATTCTAAATTATGCAGTAAAAATATCAATTTTAAAATATTTTGTATCAGAGTCTGTTGTCTATTCAATTCTTATATGATGCCTTTACTGATATTAGTGGTAATGAGATAATGTTACCTGAGCACCCTGAAAAACTCTTGTATTGGTTTAGCATAAATGGTAGAAAAAAAAATGCAATTGTTAATCCATTTTAAAACTAACAGCTAAGCTGGCCAATCAGGTAAAAGGTGTACACCCCCTGGGACACCGCTTAAAAACAGGAATCTTGGGAGACCCGCCCTCTTTCTACGGACCCCTTCCATGAGGTAACATCACGGCCGGGCCGGGAGGGCCCCGGGCCCAGGGGCTGGCTGGCCCCGGGAGGTCCCGGGAGTCCCCGGGAGCCGTGGCCGGGCCGAGGGGCCGAGATCAGGGCCAGCCCTCCGGATAGCCGGGCGATCTAGGGCATCTGAGCTCGGCGGACGCCGCAGAGAGGGAGAGATGGCCCCGGCCTCCTCCCCTACCCCCGGGTCCCCGGAGAGCAGCACCAAGCCCAGGCTGAGTTAAAAACGCACCCCATAAGACCAAGGGGTAGAAAAAAAGAAAAGACTCAAGCTCCCTTTTNGGCAGGCTGTGTTTATAAGAACTAGAAGTCACAAACAAACTGTGTCTCTTATAGAAAGTTACCAAAAGAATCAGGAGGGACTTGTCTCTCTCAAAAAACTGAATAAAAGACTGTTTTATTAAGTGCTGCTAACTTAAGAGTTCTGATGTTTTGTCCCTTTGCATTGTTTTTCGTAGAAAAGTAGATTGTTGCTAAAGAAGAAGAGGGGTTGTTTTTGAGAGGGTTTCGTAGTTGGTTTTTGTTTGTTTACCTTTACTGTATGTTAATAAATCTAACTGTTTCTATTTTTAAACTAAACCAGTTTTGCGTCTTTCTTTTAATCCTATTCCACTAAAATAAAAATTAAGCAAATATGATAACCACTACATATTTTTGGTGTTTCTGCCTAGTTGTTGAATTTTAACCCATTACAACTCTCATGAAAAATATGAGTTGAAAAGTTTGAAAATACTCAGATCTAATAACCAATAAAAAATACTAGGCCACTAATTCACATGCTATAAATTAAAACTGACCTTTAAAGTATATACTTATTAGAATGTAATCATTATAAAGTTAACAAGACATGGGCAGGTGAGAGCAAGCTTAGGCTCTACAGCTGTGCCAGCATTCTTCAGTCTTAACCCTTAATACCCATCCTAGCATGATAGGTATTGTCCTAGCAAACAAACGTTGGACCTACTGAGCCACAACACCACCTGATGATTTAATATTGCTTCAAATGTTGAGTTTTTTTAAAAATTTATTTTATCAAGATATACTAAGAAATACTCATTAGGAAACATTAAAAGATTTGTGTTAACTGCTAACGTACTTTTAAAGGCTGTATTAATATCAAATATCATTTACATTTGTAAATGAACATCAACGCCTGATTTTTTTTTCAGCTAAATAAGAATCCAACCCTTTTCAGAATCTTTACTAACTCTATCTGCAACTTATGAAAGTTGCCTGTGGAAATGCAGGTCATATACTATAAAAACAATTTACTTTTGCGCATATAAAAGCATGTGCACACCAGGACACACTGTGCAATATTTTTTACTTCTGAATATTTATTTGTTTTGTGTTTTCCTGATGTATTTAATCAGTATTAGTTATTTGACTGGGTATTTATTCCTTATTTGATATATACTCCTATGCCTTATTTATTTAGTCTACAGCATTTTGTACTTTGAAGTAAATTTCACATGTTCAAGTTCACTTTATCAGCATTATTTTGAAGTATATTGCTGTCCTTTAAAAAGCCTGTAGCCCTCCAGGTTGTCATTATTGATATTTATGTATAATTCTTCTTCTACCGAGATATGGCAAAAATGTTTAACATTACCAGGTCTAGATCTAACCCATTTAAGATGCAATACAGCATGACTTACAGAGACTAACCAGTAACTATTCTTTGTGTGCCTCTTCCCTATTAAGTACACCACATATTTTCAGACAACACTGTCTTTTTTCTGCTAATTTGTGATTTTAAAAATGGTTATTAAAAATAATTAAATATTTTCATTCAGTAATTTTTCATCACTTATTCCATTATTTTTACATATTTCAGAGCTAACTGTCTCTATTACAACTTCCCAGGTGTCCCTTTCCTTTGCCCTCTTTTTTTTTTTTTTCACCAAGGAACCAATTTTTCATGTTTTCTCTTTCCTTGTAATGTAGTTACAAGCTCTCTCAATCATTGTCTTTTATATCCTTTGGTAATTTTAGTTCAGCAACTATGATAGCCTTTCTTACAGTATTCTCAAAGCTTGTTAGTAATTTATGCTTTTATTCATTAGTCATGTGGTTCTTTTCTCACCTTTTGAAAAATTTCTTTCTGCTCTGTATATCTTTATGACTGCACCAGGAGCTTTAAAGGTCTCTTACTATGATTTATATCTTTCTTTTGAAATAGGATTATTATTCTGTTATTATGTACTTGATATATTCACTTCCACTTATTGCCAGATCTCCGGTGGATTTTATTAACCTCTTATTTTTTGAAGTTGTTTTGGTGATTTTTAATGTCTTATGTCCTTCTCCTTAGTATTGATGTCTATTTACCCATAAACAGTAATAAAATTCCATTCAATCTGCTTTAATCCTTCATATTTTAGACAAATACAATTTTTTTTCATAAAAAAAACATAGTATGCCTATATAATGCCATTCTGCTCTTTCAACAATTTCCAGATAAATTAAATCTTTCATTTCATTAAATAGTCTATCTATCTATTTTTCAGTTTTTCATAATACAAAGAATACCTTGCTTTTCTACTTCAGTATTCAACGTTGGCAGCACTAGTCTTTTCCTTTCTTTTTTAAAATTCAGATATATAGTGAAATATAATACTAAAGGATATTTTATATCTTTTTTTTTTTTGCTTAGCTCAACAAATATATATGCAAATATATATACCTGATATTTTATACAGTACCTTCCTTTTGTCTATTTGATTTAGTACCAAAACCTCCAATTATTTAGTTGGCTGAATACTGTTCTCTCCAATGGCACCTTACTCTGAACTCTGATTTCTCTCAGGTGTAGTTGCAAACTTCAGTTGACAGTGTTTGTCCCTGGAATTTTTTTCATTGGAAAACACATCTATATATTCTCTTGAATGACCCAGTTGGTTGTATCAAATGGTTTTCAATCTGAGCACCACAACACATACTCCTGCCATGAACTCTGAGCCACTCAAGTTTAAATCTATGTCCCTTGTTTCCAAGTGAACCCAAAGGAAAATCAGAGACCAGTAATACAGGCTATGTTACAAAGTAAACTGGATTCCATGGTATAAACTGAACTAGTTTATTGAAACCACCGGGTTTATTTTTACTCTTTTCCTGCATCATTAGCAAGCTTTGCACAAACTAAGAAGAAATGCCATATTTAATAGATCAGACTTTCATTTAAATCAAATGGTATCACTTTTGAACAGCAACAAATACTTGAAACTACAAGTTTAAGAATTTAAGCTTTATTTCTAAGGAATCTTTTTAGAACAGAATAAAAAAATGTGCTGCTCTACGTCACAGTTTTGGGAACCTCTGTTCAAAATCATTGAATCCAGATAGAATGGCAACATTTCTGTAACACTCCAATTTATGTCTGTATGTGCCTGATGCACAGAGTATAGTAATAAAAATAATTTCCAGCACATCCAGAAAAGCTGTAGCTTCATAGTAAGTGAAATTTTCAGCATAAATTTAACTTTCAGCTACCTAGTTTAAACCCATTAACAGTTGGTGGAAGGTCCTGCTAGTAGATTCATTGTAATTCAAAGCAAAACGAAAAAAATAAAACTCTAAGGACTGTTAGCCATTGCTTCTGTCATAATCATCTCTCATTTCTCTCCCACAGGAGCTAAACTCTGCTTTAAATTGCATTCAACATTGTAGCACTTTCTTAATTCCACCTTAATACAGAATTCCCCTTTTATAATAAACTCTCTGGAAAACACGCACCTCAAAAATAACCAAAACACAAGCAAAGATGCACGCATTTTGGGATTGAATATCACATTCTATAAGTTATACAGGATTGAAAAGTTTAGTTAAAAAGTTGGAAGCCTCAGTTCAGAATTGTTTTGATTCTTTTCCTTGAAAGGCATAATGTCAGTTACTAAACAGAAAATAAGCCTTATTCAAACAGTCCTTCACCTTACCCTTAACTTCCCTTAGGACATTCAGGACAGCACATTCTTGCTCAGAAAATAGAGATGATGGTTTAAGTTTGTCCTCTGGCATAAAAAATAATGGGGAAAAGAATTTTTGCAGCAGTGCAATACATCCACATGAAAGATGTCAAAACCTGTGTTATATGCTTCAGGAAGAAAGAATATGTACTGTGGCAGTCGGTAATTTTTCTGCAGATTCAAAGACACTAGTCTGGATACCGAAAAGGCTGATGGAGAGATGTGAAGCTGCCAACAATTTATGGACTCTTACAGAAATATCTAAAAATTCTACTCACCAAAGAAAGAAGAATGGAGTTCACTTAATTGAGATATATCTTCATTAATAAGCTTTTTAGTAGAGGATAGAAAAGTAGTTGACTACAAAAAAGCCTCACAAAACAAACAATTAAAGCTGCCGTTGAAAGTATGGTTTACATCTTATCATTCATTAGGATTAAACAGTAGATAATGTCAGGTGAAATCACTTAATCAGAGAATGATCAATGTTAGGAGGTCTTTAAGGTCATCAAGTCCAACCATCTACCCAGCACTACCACTCTAACCCCTAAACCACTGAGTTATACCACCCAGTGCCACACCAGACATCTCTTAAACACCAGCTGGGAATGTGACTCCACCAACTCCCTGGACAACTTATGCATGACCACCCAGTGGTCAAACAGTGACATTTTGCATGACCTACTGTATGCAGAGGAAATAAGCATACGGTAAATGTACATGACTGGTTTATTTTCATTTTTCACTGACTGTTAGGTCATGGCCAGAAAGTTGTGGATTGTCACTTGTCACCTACCTATTGGATGGCATGTAATTATAAAAAAATCTTCTGACACTAGTTTGACATTGTGTTGATCCTTAATGTAATGGAATTGCAGATTCAAAGGATTAATTGTTTGTTTTAGTCACTGGTTCATTTTACAAGTGAATTTGCACCCTAAACATCCTAATAGGATACTCACACACAAAACAGATGGACAATCACAAAAAGAAGCATCTGTTTGTGAAGTTATGATTAGCCTGTAGGGCCCTTATAAATAACGTTTTATCTTGTCAGAATTTATTAATGAATGCAAAGGATTCCACTCATGTATTCAGAATATTATACTTTTAGCTGTTGTAGCCTGAGACATAAAATATGGAATTATGAATGCATGTTGTTTACTCAGTGTACAAAACATACTAAAATTTTTGATTCAGAATCTAGAAATGAGAGTGATTTGGGATTATCTCTTTAGGCGTCACTGTTCTCCCAAAACATGCCGCTCACTTTGCTGAATAAAGTAAACATGGCAAGGACTCAGAACATATGACAAGAAAATGTGAAATTTTAATTACTCTGGAATGACAAATGAAACAATTATATGTTTTACAGTTTAGTTGTTCTTTGGGGTTGGGTTGGTTGTGATATTTTTTCCCTGCCTTGTTTTGAGATTTATGCTATCATAATATACTTTCCCCCACCCTACAGCTCACCCAGCATAAAACTTAACAGTTCAGTCACTGATGTTTTGGTCACAACAAGAGCAATGTCTCCCTTACTACTCCAACAAATGCCCTCCTGAGACTATAGAGAATGACCACATCAAAACAAGTGCAGTATTCTGCTGGAGCAAGCACACTGAAAGTGCTCCCTGTTAAATCATCAAGCCATCTTCCTACTTCTATTTTATTCCCCAAACTGCTGTAAGAGACTTACTATTTTCTTTGCTACTTTTGTTTCATTTTGTTACACTTTTAAAGAATTCATTAGTTAAATCCCCCAGGTCTAGACTATTATTTACCTGGTTTCTACAAAGCAGAGTTATGAATAAGTCACACTGGAAGCACTCTCGGCTGCTCCATCAAAGGAGGGTTAAAGTGACCCATGGAAGCCCAAAAGCAGTAGGTTTACCGACTTAGACAAATCTTTGTCTAAGAGGGATGTGGGAAAACCAGAGCACTGTTCTTGCATATAAAGATTCAAGAGAACTGGTTTCAATTTGTTTCTGAATGTTGATAAGACTTTGTGAAATAATATAATCCTATCTCTGATGAGAAGAATATATGTAAAAAGCCCACCCAATATATAAGGCTCATTTGATAACTGCTGGTGAATATCTGTTTGACTCCAGTCGAGAATAACTTAATGCATATTAAAAAGTACTACCAGAATAATGAAAACACGCAACTTCAGAAAAGGTTTACAATGGTTTCCTTTTGCAGTACTCCTGAACATAGGAAAGGTAAGAAATTAGGAGCAGCTTCAGAAAAGTTTCCTCAAAAAAAGTGCTTCTAGCTACCTTTTGCAACAGCAACAACTAAATACTGTCTTCCTGACACTGTGTACATTAACCAAAATAAAATATTTCATACCATGACAAGAGTGCATTAAATTAAGGATACAAAAAATATCCATAAAAAATAGAAAGGAAATCAAACAACTCTGTGATGTTTCTGCACCTACTGTAAAAAGGGGGGGGAGGGGGAAGTAGATCTTTGCATGGGTACTGTTATTCAACATAAAAGTACCTGAGAAGACAACAGATCTGGCTTTATTTTGACAATGAAGCTGTTCTATTCCTTGAAGAAACAATATTCCCCTCCCTATGTGCCTCGCTATTCTCTTCAACTCTTGTGTTTCCTGCTCACTAACACAGGAGGAAAAAAAAGCTTGTTTTTTTTACTCGTATCACTTGCTGGTGCAATTCCTTTGTGACTGGGTAAATGCCTAAGACAACACAAGGTAGGGGATGAGTCAGAAATAGAAGTGGGAACATGTTTTTTTTCAAAAGCAGCATCACAGTGGCCATATAAAGTATTCATTCATACCACAATGAGCCTCCCTGTCTGATGGACGTACACACGAGAATTTAACAGATATTTTTCTCACTGAGGCTTGATTCCATTATAGTTATAAATTACACGTGCCTGATAAGCTTTAGCATTATTCTAGAGGAAGACAGGACAAATCATGTCTCTGCTCATGCACATATCCCTGTAAAATGAATGGATCAACTTGAGCCTGAGGAAGGAAGATCTTCAACTCATGAGCTATGATTGGTCATATCAGCCAACCTTCTCAGGAGAAAGGTCATGCCACTGCCTATCCATAAGGAAGAAAGAGTGCGGGAGATGTTTAGACCTCAAACAGATAGCTGCTAATAATAAATTCTTGTGTGTTGATTCTGATTGAAAGCAATGATTTTTAAATTAGGAAAACATAGAAAAGCTTTTCCTCCTGTGAGGGCAGTCAGAAAATTAAGGTTGTCCACATAGGTTGTTTAGACTCCATGTTAATAAAGGCCTGAGCAACCTTGCCTCACCTGAGAGTTGAGTCTGCTTTCAGCAGTAGATTGGACAAGTCAGCTCCTGAGTTCCCTTCCATGCTGAACTATCCTGCTTATAAGGTTTTGTCATTCTGTCTTGTGTTTCCTTACAATTTGGTTATGTGGACACATACATAACATATTGAATTCCAGGATTAAACTGGATTTACACCTTTGGTTGATTTGTATTTCAATGGATATGATAACTCTTGAAGTCACATTCTCGTTTTACTAAGCACTAAATCTAAATGCCACAAAGTAACTCTTATAAGCATAGACTTCCTCTACCCTTAAGTGACAGATTTTCATCATGTAAACTCATATTTATATGCACCTATTCTGCCTGCAAAATTTGAGGCATGTTTGTGGCTGCACTTTGAACTAAAACCTGAGAAATGAATCTAGAATACCCCATCAAAACAGGGTGCTTACTATGGAAGGGCCTTCTATTTTTTTCAGAAACATACAAGAACAAATAGTACAAAAAAAAAAAACGGTAAGAGAAGCCTACACCTCTACTGTTAAACATATGATTTAATATCTTATTCCTTAGATTCAAATCTTTCTCATATTTCAGTAAGATTTTTGAGAGTACCAGATGTAAAGCCAGTTTCAAAGTCCTTTTCGGATGATGATTGCCAGATAGAATCACACAATAGAACAATGAAAAACACATCATTAACCTCCACAGTCTTTGTAACAAATTCCCCTCCTAAACATTATCATTGTGCCTGAACCCTTCCCATTACAGAATGCTTCTTGGAGTGCTCCGAATGACCTCATGGAAATGCCACAGGTGAAATGTTGAGTCACCAAGCAAAAAATTAAATCATAGAAGCAAACAGTAAAGGACAGAAATACCTGGTTTCTATGGAAAGCTTTTGTTTCCAAGAAAGCAAAGAACTTCATTTTTATTCTCAATCCTTCAGAAAAAGATAAAACTGATAACATACAATGGATGGATTATCAAAGGCCCAAACCAGGTAGTATTTTTAGCATTGATATTCCTCCTATTCCTGATTTTCTGTTCTCCCTGTTCCACATTTAAGCATTATCTCTGTTACCTTCTGTTCTCTGTTTTAAGGATTTGAGCATTCCAAAACTTGGCTGCTTTTTGCAGTGACTCTTTCTTTTTTTTCTTTTTTTTTTTTTTGCAATTAAATCCAGTAAAAATTAATTCTATCCACTATCAGTAAACAAATACTCTGATAATTACATAAGGTTTTTATGATTGCACTTTGTTTGCCCTATTTTATTGAATAAAATTTTCCACCTATTTGACTACAACCACATTCTTCTGAAATATTTTTTCATATGATAAGCAATATCAATTTTGCTACTATTCTTTAAACTTAAATTCAGTTGTTATCAGATTACAGACTTTCTCATCTGGGGCTTTTAGTATACTTATTAAAATCATATTACTCATAAATGTTACCTTCCTGACTCCTTCCTCTGAGCATTAAACACAGATTTAAAAACTTTGTATTAGTAAGAAAACATTAATAATTATCTAAAGGAGTGTCAACAGTCTTCATTACTAAAAAGATACTGTTATACTTGTCACTTTCTAATTTGAAGTGATTTTTCAAGCAAATAAATGCTGGACCTGAGGTGGAATTTTTTTCTTCCTATTTTAATCTCTTCTTATGAGATCCTCTGCTTCTTTTCTTGTCTGTTTTGCTTTTTTTCCTTCAACATATTATTACTTTTATTGGTACTTGTACTATTGAGGCATGATTTTCTATCCCTGTGTTGCCACATTTACATCAGACAGAGCTTTTGCTCTGCAGTCTTTGATATGAACATGATTTAATCAAGTACATTGACTGAAAATAAATCTAACCTGTTCAGGCACTGGATAAATAAAATTACCACTTTGTTTAAAAGATCTGATTGAGAATCTGTTTCATTACAGCATGTGTCTGTTGAAGGTTGTCAAACAGTACACTTAATTTTTAAATGCCTCCAAAAGGCAAATTTTTGTTGTAACTGAACTGGCAATAAAAGTGACCATGTACATATGTCCATGTTAGCATGGACAACAGCATTTTTCTCACAAAAAACCCCCCGCTCCCAGATAATACCCTTTTCCATAACAGATGCTATCTGCTTGCTTACCCTCACTTTACATACCACTAGTTAGTATACTCTTCACTAATATTTCTTACAGATTCTGTTTATCATATTTCTTTCATAGCACTAGTATAATGGGATTAAGAGTCAGGAAATGCTAATTAACAACCAAACTCTCCACATATGGAGGAAGAACAGCTGTCAATTCGTGTATACATTTAGCACAGCCTGTTTTTTGGTAGACAAAAAGAAACATTTCACTGGATCTTATTTATTTTCAGGTTTTTGTTTTGTTGAAAAAAATGGGGAAGATAATTTCCTCAAACTAATAATTTTCCTTCGGTTTCACTTCCAAAGTTTAAGAAATGCCATAATTCAACCCTAGTTGGCAAATATTAGAATAAGCAATGAGACAACAAGAACCCTGAAGGACATCTATGCAATGTTTTACTGCTGTTTAAATGAAAATGGCCAATCACGAATTTCTTGAGAGAAAAGACTGGCATATCTGAAACATTATAACAATTGACTAAAAAAGTACAGAAAGTTAGCACTTCATAAAAATTTCCAAGTCCTGTCTCATGGATAACCCCAACCTATGTACTTGATGCATAATCTGGCCCTTTATTTCTGTTAGAAACAAAAAGTAGGGATATTTTTTTACACAGCAGATGTACAGAAGAAAAAATTGTGGAATTTTTTTTAAAATCAATAGGTGTAATAGTCACATAAAGCACCTAAGTTTCTAAGAAATTATTTTGTAATAATACCTATTATCCAGGTCAACCAGTCAGTTGTTCATTATTTTGAAAATTAGGTAAGGTTTTTTGTTTGTTTGTTTGTTTGTTTTTGTTTGCTTGGGTTTCTTTTTTTGTTGTTGTTTGGTTGGGGGGTTTTTGTTTGTTTTTTCCAGAATGAAAGAACCTGGGTTTGGTTTTAGATTAGCTATAGTCTAAGGGCTTGTATAGTATTGCCACTCTAAATCTAATTAGCCAATTGTTGTTAATTAAGCTTTCCAATGCTGTTTTTCCCAACATATGGGGGGATACTTGTCCATAATTGAACACATCAATCCAATTTATGGAATATAAATGACAAGCTAAACAAAGAATATACTCTCAGTCTGCTTCTCTACATGAGCAATTATTAAATTAGCATTGTAAATTTTTATGTTTTGTAAACAGATAACGGGAATTTCCATATAGAAAGTAATCCTATTACATAATTTGAATACAGCCTTGTTTTGGAGAAAAGAAAATGAAATCATTATTTGAAGCTCATAAATGAATAAATAAAACACATTCAAGAAAAATCAAATGCACATTTAGCTATTCAAGTGATTCATAATGTCTGTCATTGGTGTTACCTCACTAATTTTTATAAATTATTATTTAAAATTTATTTTAGCTGACAGCTAGTTCAAAAGATTTCAGTTTAAGAGCTTGAAAAACTCAATGGCAATTAAGTAATATTCTAATACAGGTAATTAACTATGTAGGTGGCAGTATAAATTAACTCAAATTATAAAACACTATTCGCTAAAGCTTAGATTTATAGACTTTTATTACACCCTGAAGCAGTAAAAAAATATTACTTAAAAGCAACACTTATAGAAACCTAGTCTGATGCTTTTGAAACAATATAAATACCTAATTTTAGATCTTTCCTTATTATAAAATCAAAACCATTTTATTTGGTCTATGTTACATTTGGAGGGGGGTTATACTGGTATGAAGAAAACAAGACTCTGCTGACCTTAATGTATCTAGCCAAGCACTTGTATCACCCGTTGTTCACAAGCCTCTGTCTGTCATACACAACCTCCACAAAGCTTTACGAGCCAATTAGGAGATCAAGATTTTACTGGAGACCATAACTGTGATTTATGGGTTTGTATACAACTTCTTTTCTGTGAATCAACAGCATATTTAAACCAATAAAACAAACACAAGGATTTGTCATATTGACATGTTTCTTGAGTAGTGTGATGCTGTGTTACCATAAAACTAGCAGACCAGAAAACCACAGAATGTATAATTTATTTTTCCTATTTAACTGATTTTGATCTTAAATGAGGTTATTTACCATTTTGTTTCTTGTACTTGTGTTACAATATCTACATAAGGCATCTACACTGAAATTAAGAATTGCAGAAGTCAGACTAGCAAAAATATTGTTACTACTGCCAAGTCAACAAACAAACAGTCATAAACTCTCCTTAAAGGTGCTATATTTGAAGTAAAACCAGAGCCAAAAAGTACTGTAACTACGCAGCTCAGGGTGTTTCATCTCACAGATCAGGATGGATGGATATTTCTAGGTAAGTGCATCACTAACCACACTTAAATTATTTAGAGACCATGCATACAGTTCTCTGTTCAGAAACTCCTCCAGAGACAACCCATGACCAACTGGTGTGGTCAGTGCTAATTCCCCCTAGCTCTGTGCTGAAAGCCTCCATGCCATTCACTTTCTGGCCTTATGAAACTCTCTCAAGGCTTCACCTATCCTTACCAGTTCAACAGTCCATTCCATTCTGTTTCTAAATATATACATTTTTAATTCAATAATGGTTAAATGATAAGACACATAGATAATGAGGCAAATGTGCCTTTTATCTTAATGCTACATCTTTGGAACCGGAATATATTTAAAAACCATTTTACAGTTGCAATTGGCATATCAACATTTATGCTATGATCACAATTATTACTGCGAGAGGCTTTTTTAGTAAGATTACATATCCACAAAAGGAAAAGTAACAAAAAGTTGTATTTTCACATTTCATCATAATTTTCTTTTTTATCTCATTAAAATTGCAATATTTGACTTACCCTATTGTAGGTGGTTCAGAACCTTCTATTTCCAAATAATCATATTTTTCTTCCATTTGGAAATCTGTAAATATGAGTGAGATAGTATCACCAGGCTCTGCCACAATTGTCCATGTGCAATCTGCATTATTATGATATTCATTGGGAAAGTTGGGGCTCGAGATGATTCCACTTGATCCTCTCATAGTTCCTCCACAAGCATCCTCAGCTGCAAAAGAAAACAAATTAAAATTACACCTTAAAATTGTATACTTTCTTGCTAAGAATAGAACTTAATTACTGTTTAGGTGAACAATTGCTTAAGACCTTTTAACATGTTTGACTTGGAATGCTGCTTCAAAATTAAGGTGTTAAAAAAATAATTGCTTCAAGTTACACTTACTTAAGGATTATTATACTTGTACCAGCACATATTTTATAAACTACTGTTTATTAATTATAAATCTGGATTAGCATTGTTTCAGTCACTTTACAATAGCATGCAAAAATATCAATGTTTCCTCTTTTGCTTTAACCAAAAATGTTTTCATAAATCAAGTTGAGTTTAATCCCTATCATAAACAGTCTGACACGCGATGTACAGCTGTTCACATTACACTGAGAAAAAAAGCATGAGAATCTTATCCATTATATACTAATTGTATTGTCATATTTTATTTTAGTTAGTATCTAGTCATTAGGTTTGTTCTTGAGAAATCATTTTCTCATTTTCAAACAGGTGATCAGTTTTCAAACCAAAGCCATTCATTGAGTGATTTCTTAATGTCAGATGCAAGATGCTTTCACAATTAAGATGTTTACATCAGAGTAATACGCTTTAATAGATCAAATATTTAGTTTTACCATAGGCATACATTTTTCATGTCATATGAATAACTGTGAAACTATTAATCAATTATCACTTTTTTTTTATTTTTTGACAGTGACTCTGAAACCAAAATTACTCCATTTTTTAGTACATGATCTTATGTTGAATATACCAGGTAAACATTGGATATTCACAAAATCAATTAAAAAGACCTAATTCTATGATGAAACAATTCTCAAGTGACTGATTTTCTGTATCTTCTTTATTAAGTTTATACATATGCCTAATAACTCAAAAATAAGTTTTGAGGATCTTATGTTAAAATGATTTCTGTGAGCTAATAAAATTAATGGGAAATTTACTGATTTTCCTTTCAAAAATGGAAATATCTTTCAAATAACTTGAATGGAAATACCATATTGCAGTACTTATTCCGTTTATTATCCAAATGTTTGAAACATATTTGAAAAGTAATTTTTGTTTCTGCTCAATTAGAGTGCTAGCATGAATAAAACTTGCCCCAGAGTCTAAAAACCCAGTCAATATTGATGAAAAATTAATGATAAGGATAGAAAAAAAAGCAACTTTAAGCAGTATAGGATCACAGACCTAAAGAATTCTGACACACATAATGGCTCACTTCTAACAGAAAGAAAAAAATCATGACTCTTTATTACAGTATTTTTTGGAGTTTTAAATACCAGGTTTTGTCTCTTAAAAATTCTGCTTTTTATTATACCATGGCCAGG
>WBMY01009323.1:0-33372 GCA_013397315.1 Donacobius atricapilla
TGTCTTTTTCTAACCAAGACAGATTTACACAGTGGTGAAAAAAATTCAGGAGAAGAACAAAAAGTTAATTCTGGGTCTATCACTGCAAATACTCTACTCATTTTTTATCTCAACAGCAGTGTGTGGATGCGAAACCTCTCCCCTTTCTCAAGTTTGCACTTTAGAAGTGTCATCTTCATGTTCCTCCTTATTTCTTAGCTGTGTATTGGAAAATGCAAGTGTTCTTGAGGAATATTGTTCTTTGCCTAATGCCTTCCCTCTGCATACCAGGACATTATGACAGCAGGGTGAGGAAGCACTTCTGTGTTTTGAATAAATTAGGTGCATCCTGCAGATTTTCATGGTTAAACTGCTCTAGGAAAATAGCACAGTGCACAGGGAACATCAACAGAAGTAACATGTTTCTACAGATGGGGCATCAACTGCTGCTTCTTATTTTTCACAGCCATGTGTGCTATAGTACCAGAGTACATATACATGTTGCACCTTCTCCTAACATTTTGTAAATTAGTTTATAAATCTAAAATGCTTAAGTATGTCAACATTTATCTAAATGGTGCAACCTACCATGTGCACACCAGTCCTCCACAAAGGTGACACTTTAATATGCTGTACACAGGAGAGTTTTCAGTGACATTTCTGCTTTCAGGTACCGCTGCCATCTCCAGACAACGGAACGTCATACCACCAACCAGACTGGGCATTTGCAAGTCATTTGTGATGGTAGAGGAAGGCAGTTTCATCACCTTAGTCAAGAACAAAAGAATTTAAATGTAACTTTGATAGATAATCCTGTTAAGAGGAAAATTGAAAAGTACTTCAAGACTCTGCTTTAGGTCCTATAGGCTATTCTGTAGGATATTATCTAAGACAAATACTCAGATTTTGTAGACAAAATTTCCTCAGTACATTTACAAGCTTCTCTGAGTCTTTTTTTTCAGATTATGTTTCCCTCCCACCACCCCCTTTTCTATTATCAGAGCAAAATCTCATGTACTTTTAGGGGAAAAATAGGATTTTAAGGAGAAATATTCAAAAACATTTTATTCTTTTTGCTGTCTCATTTCAAATACACAGTTGATGTTTTTTCAAATTTTAACCTAATTTATGACTTTCTTGAGAGTCAAGAAATGACTGGAAGTCGTTTCTTTCTACCAACTGTAATGAAGGCAAAGTACCTTTCTTAGGGGAACAAATCCTCACGTGCCTGCCTGAAGCTAAGCTCTTTTTTTACAGGGGAGCAGACGAATGAGTGGCTCAGGAGCTTCCCCTGCCTCGGACAGCGTGTGAAAATACCAAGACGAATTGCAGCCTTTTCATGGACGGGGCTGGACCAGCGTACTTCGCATTCCTGCTTTTTCAGTGGAATGATACAGAAACTATGTTTTAACAAATCAACTCTCGATGTTACCTTGGAACTGTAGCAACACTTGATCTATGCTGATAAAGCCTTAGTAAGTATGTAGAAATTACATTAAGCACAATTCTGCATTCGTTTTTAGAATAATAAAGATTTCACGATTAAGTTGAAGTCTGAACAAGAGAATATGGACTTTAAATACTTGAAGCACCTGCAGGGTGTGTAATTAAAGGTAGAGTTAAAAATAAATTATTTTAGGAGTAACACGAAAAGTCTGCTAGTTGTTTCAATCTGCAGTTTGTATGAGTCCTAATAAATAAAGTAATTTTCACATTTTAATATGTCTCTTTTAAATACCTTAGTGCAAATTTGCAAACTAGCAACTCATCAGAAAAGAATACCTGCAAGAATGACACTACCAATAGAAGGTTTCATATTCTGTTGTGGAAATTTGAGAAACAACTTTGAAATACACACTTGAAATTTGGGTCAGATTTTCAGAAGAAAAGTTGTGTGCAATTTGAGCATTTGAAATTTAGAGAAGAATTAAAATATCTATACCAGAATGTTTTGAGTGTTAACACAATACTTCAAGGCCTGGTTCAGTAGAAACTGATGCACATGCTTCAGCCCATGTACTTTAAGTTATTTGTGATTTGCTGAATTAAAGCCTGCACTAGGAACAGCTGTCAAAAGAGAGTTTTTACGAAGTCATGTTCTTAGATAGGAATGCAGGTGTTTCCTGCAGGCAGATTGTGAAGAATAAAGTGGGAACTGTGGAAAAAAAGTGGGAGGTTTTTCTGAGTTTGCAGCAGGTGCAGTTGTCATGTAAATGTCCAGCTTCCACAGGTATAAGCATTTGTAGTGGAAAATGTCAAGATACTGAAAATCAGAAAAAAGTTTGAGACTCGACATTACAACAATAAGTGAAACTACTTTACATGAGAAAACCCTGTAGAGATGACAAATTAATGGAAAAATAATTTAATTATAGACACTACAGCTTTTGTATTACATTCATAACTGAAGCATTTTCTCCTCCTCTTCCTCATCTTTTCTTATACTCTTATGCTCCTTCCTGCTTTGCTTCTTCTTTTTCTTCCTATTGAACATAAATATTATTTTCTAATATGTGATTGTTTTGGCATAACAAGCTCCATATATCATCTTAGTATATATAAATAACTATACTTACTGAAGCTTTTTAAGGATTTTCATTGTAAACAGGAGGACTAAAAAATATATTTTGAGAGATGGATAGGCATTTGGAAATTAATGTAAAATTTAGAAATTATTAAGCTCTGGAGAGTCTAGATGGAAAGAATGCTATCAGCATGCTGAGGGTTGTTGGTTTCCAGAGTGGAAAAAAGCTATGGATCCTGAATTAGAGAGCAGCTCTCAAAATAAGAGAGACAATACAGAGTACTTTTATGAGGTTGTTATGTTTCCTGCAGACTTGAACTACAGTTCAAGACATACCCGGATGAAGGAAATAGTGGCAAAAATTGCAGAGCTTCAAAAAGGCACCACAGTGTGTATTTTCCTGTTATTGCAGCTACCCTATGCTTTCACAGCCTGTGCATAGAGGTTTGCATGGAAATGGCAGTCTCTCTTCTCCTAAAAGCTAGTTGCAAACCAGAATAGAAATGGCTCTATTCCTATCACTCTGCCTTCTCCATAGAGAGTGAGATTTTTCCAAGCACTTCAGGCAATATGAGAGCAATCACAGAATTTCAAAGAGGACAAAGAAGGTATTGAAAAGAGAAGCAAGAAGAGCTTCAAGAACACTGAAAAAATGAACGCAAATAAGCTACATTGACCTGTAGTACAAAATAAAGTGATTCAGCTTCTTCTACAATCTATTTTTTCACTTCAGAATTGTGGTCTGAAGACAGGGTCTTTTCAGAGATTTTTACTTCTGTAGTGTAGAGCTTTGAGGACCAAAAGGAACAGGTGTATGTAACATCACTGAAAACATTAAAGAGATATGTAAACATTTTATTTCATTGTGAAATACCAAGCACCTGACTTAGGATAATAACCTCCTCAGCGATGACTCCAGAAGCTTCTGTGCCTGCTAGATTTACGAGCTTGTTTCAGTACTCAGAATAGAGATGTTGGGTGCATAAAGGATCTGACTCTCAGGGGAAACTGACACAGATGCAAAGGGTAGGAGTCAGCTCAGGTCCTGATAATTATTCACTGAAAACAATGATCTGAATCGTTCATGCTGAAGATCTCATTCTATAGGAAGGCAATGCAGTGATCAGGAACCCCCATAAGGCTTTCACAGGTGGGAACACAGACCCTGTGGACAATTTCTACACTCCTGGCACTGTGCAGTGCAAACGAAACACTCTCAAGCTTGACTGGCGACAATATTTTATTGTTCCGTTTTCCTACTGGAATTGTCTTTCATTGTAGTTAGAGTGAAATAATTTTTCCAAAATGCAAGGATTATGTCACTGTTACAATCTTCTACAGATCACTTGACAAAGCAGTTACAAAGACAGCATGGAAAAAAATGAGTATTCCTTTCTTCCACAGGGAGCAGTGAATACAATCTTGGATAGACTGGTGGAAACTTCATTTTTTTTTTTTTTCTGTGATATTTTTATAAAAGCCATATCTGACCACAAGTTCAGTTAGTGCAGACTGGTTTAGTTCCACTGAAATCAATGACATTATGCAAAAGCCTCAGTCTCTGTATATAGCTACTGCCAAAGAGTCTGCTGGGTTGCTTTGTTGTTTGATATTGTTTGCTTTTGATGACTGATACAAATAATTTACTCTCTGCCCCTGCCCCCTCAGTGTAAGGAATGAACCTACACAGTCCCTGAAGGCAAAGGCAGTGAGAGATCAGGGCTGTGAGTCACTGCCTGAGGGTTTCAACCATTTGCAAAGTTTTTCACAATGTTTATTGCTTTTTTTTTGGAGTTTCCTGGATCTTCTTTCATCAGTCTCAATTTGAGATAATTAACATTTGAGGAATAGTTCAAGATTAGCAGATCTTCTTTTATTTGTTTCAGAAGTTTTTCTTGTGGTTGGATTTTTTTCTATTTAATAAGTTACATTAATAATAATATACTCTCTAACAAATGTATATAGGTTTACTTAGTAGAATCAGTGGTTAGCTGCTATTGTATTCTGCATGAGTTCACTAAATCATTCTGTAATTTGATATAAAACAACTAATTTTAAACAGCACAAGATAAAACTGTCACCTGTTATACTAAGAAAGGGTTCTAAGATATCCTAACAAAAAATTAAAAAGCTTACACTGATGCATTTTATCCTGTTAAACTGTTAGGTTGCTCATTACCTGTGATATTAAAACAGGCACGAGAGAGACGAGATATACATAACTTTAAACTCAGTATGTTTTTCCTCTTCCTTCTCTCCTGCAGAAGACAAAAGATTGAAAGGAGTTGCTACAGAAATACAAGCAGCTCAGTTAAAAACTTCTGAAGTTACAGTATAAGCAGAAAAAGACTTTTCTGCTAGTTTTCTCCCAAGCAGAGACAATTTTATTAGGCTATATCAAGAGGAAGTATGGAAGGATCTGCATCTTAGCTAGTTTCAAAACAAAGACTTAACAGTAATAATTAACCTTGAAGATACTATAGTGATCCTAAACCACCTATCAAAGCATGACTATTTCAACATTTTATTCCAACATATCAAGGTTTTTCAAGTGAGATAAATAAAAAGAAAATAAGCAGCAACTAACTCACATAGATAATGGCTGGATGAAACATTTATTGCTGTAAAATGAATCACATGGGGGAGTTTCAGAAGAAGAACTTGGAAATAGGCTTGTCTTCATATACATGGTGATTTATTTGAATGTTCAACAGATCTTTAGACCTTCTGAAAGAAAAAGGGGACTGTTTTTTCATTAAAGATTTGACTGTAACAAGTTATGAAAACAAACTTTTTATTTACCTATACTAGATTGACAATATACTGATTATTTTCAAAAAGAATTTATTCAATTCAATTAGAAAAAACCTGATGGAATGGGATGAAAATTTTTGAAAAATTGCCATCTGCTATTCAGTTTGTAATAACTCAAATTATTATGATTTTTTTAAATATATGTTGGCTGTAAATTCATTCAGTGCCCAAATCCTGTATACGTCTATATTAATAAAATTTAACTTTGGAGGACTTCAAATAAAATGTTTGTGAGTTAAGAAACAAGCAAGGTATTTCTATTCAGTTCTTCCTTTCTTCATTTAATAGATTTTTTCCATAATTAAAACAACTTTTACGCATATTTTTTCACCCATGAATCTTAAAAGATGTAATAAAATGACATTATTTATATGTATAAGATTATATTGTGTAATTAAGTACACGGAAGACATTCTTGGTCAAACACAAATCACTGGGCTTAATGTAATGGTCCCTTTGGCCTTAAAAATCTTAGTATGTTTTTACTTAGTTTACAAATGAAGGTACAGAGTATGGAAATTAGTCAGCTGAGAGAGATGCAGAACAAAGCAGAACAGAGATGACACATCTCTTTTTTCTTCATTGAATACCCTCCAGCTCTCACAGAATTTTGACAGAAATTGTCTGTTCTAACAAAAGTTAACAGCATGGGTCTGAGTGTCATAGGCAAAATCAGAGTAGGTCCTTCTGCTTAGTAAATTAATGACTCAGGGGTTGGTAAGCAGCACTTGTTGTAGTGCTCAAATCCCCTTTGTTGACATTTAGGTTGCAGATCAATGACTTGGAAGGCCATAACTACTCAGAAGCCATTGCAGGCAGTGGATCAACAGAACATTATTTGCTGACAGAAATTTTTGTCTGTTGTGCCGAAGTTGATTGCAGCACTGGCTTTATAAAGTTATCAGTACTATAACAATCTTCCAGTCAGTAACATCCAGATATTAATTTCGCCATTGTCCCACATATACGTGCATATTATGGACTAAATATTATGTATTTTTAAAGATGAGTCCTGATGCTGCCCTGTGTTCCAGACAGTCATTTGCACACAACCATTCTCCATTAGAGCTGTCTTTCCAGTACTTTGCGCATTTTAGCAGAGGAAATCCATGCTGCTCCATGTGGCAGCTAACAGACTTCACTAAAAACTGATTTAAGATGCTTTATCGCTAGGGGAGAGCTCAGGTTTCCCTGATGCTCCTAGTAGGAAAATCAAGGTACAAAATTCAAAAGTCAGAAACGGTTGTTGTCAGAGTTGGGTTTATGTGTGTAGATATCTTTCTTTTCCTCTTTGTCATTCTGCTTAGTAGTGAAAATGCACAGAAATCTCTTTTTTTAGTTAATTATTGTTATTTTAATTCAGCAGTAACTACCTCGAAGAGATACTAACAACCTGCAAAAGATTGCCATGCAAAGTAATAAAAGCAGCAAAAGGTCTGCTGGAACACTGCACTCTAAAACTTAGTTGTTCCAAGAGATCCTAAAGGATTATTCAAGAAATTTCCTCTGTGGTAAAACTCTAATTTGAAAACAACTTTCTTAATAATTTTATAAAATGATTTTTTAAAAAACTTTTTTGTTTCAGGAAAGGTACAGAAATTTAAGTAAATCACATATAGTTTGTCCTTTTCTGAGTTAAAATTCCTGTCCCAGTACTTGCAAGAGGAACAAAAGAGAAGTGTCTCACTGAGTTTAGAAATAAAAAAAAATGTGTTAGTTAATCCAGAAGCTTCTACTGTAAGTGGAAATCTTTTATGGTGAATAAATCAATAACAGTATCCTTTTATGTCTGAATAGAAAATTAAGTATCTTAAAGTACTCTCTGACTTAATTGTCATGTAAGTTGATAACAGATAAATGATCCCTTTAGGTTGTTTTTCAGGTTGTATAGACCAAAACCTGAGCATGGAATCATAGAGGAAATAATTGTAGAAGACAGGAGTTGAAAAACTGTTGTAATTCTACTCATTATAAAAACTCATCTAGTAAATATTCCATCACGTCCCTTGTGGATTTCTTGGTTTAGTGCTTTAAATTGCATTTGATGCAGAATCAGCTGAAGTGAGTCTGTCCAGATGCCAGAGGTACAGGTAACTAGGTAAGGGAGCTCTGTAATGAGAGGGGAAGCCTACCTGAGATGACAAGAGATGTGGAAATAATTTATGCCACTAGTGCTTTGAGAAATAATGTACATCTAAAATCCTATTGTTGCTCAAAATAATCACTAATGGGAGCACAAAACTATGCCTGCCAGAAATTCTTCTGCAAACTTACGGCATTGCTATAGCCCAGTTTGTCCTGCTCTTCATCCTGGTTGTGCCTTTCCATTCAGTCATCCTTAGCAAGAAGTTTTTGACTGACTCATTACAGCCAGTCCATACACTTTCTCAGCAAAGCAAAGGGTCTGTGTTTTAGTTGGCCTGGAGCATGGCTGATGAACTTTGTTCTGTTTGCAGAGTTCTTGTAGGCAGGGATGATCCATGAGCTGCCACACCGTGAACTGACTCTTTGGAGGTACTCTGTTGGTCAAAGAGCCATCCTGCTGACCCAGTGTGTGGAAGGCAGATTGTCTCAGAAGAGTAATGGATAGACTGTCCCTAGAGTGATACTTTCAGTATCTAAACCAACCTTTTTAGACACTCATACCATCTAAAATAACATATTTAAATGTTCATAAGACTTAAGCTACTCTCTAGTGTACTAGAAATCAGGATTATATAATTATTTCCATTAGTAATGGTTGAGCAATGGCACAAGCAAGTTGTGGTAAAACAGGCTGAGATTGATAGGGAGGGACAATGCAAATATATATCTCCTAGGTGTGTTTAGCATTTAAGAATTTTAATAAAACTTTACTGTTTATAACAGACAGACATGTCTGTTATCTGGGATCCATCTGTGCATTTCCAACAAGGAAAAATTAAGCTCTCCCATACAACATCTATCAGACTTATCTGTTGGCAAGAAGAAAGTAAAATTAGTGGAATTTATCAGCCTTTCTTTGCCTAGTAAGAATCTTTCCATAATAGACATCACAGCATGGCTACACTTTCAACCTTAAGTGCAAATTAATGCTATTTGGTTTTTCGGCTGCTTCTCATCTCTGTTAACCTGTGGAATCCTGCACATACTTTTGTTAGTGCAGTGAATATTATCAAGACGTCTGAGTATTGTCAAGATATATTCTACGTCTAATTGTCAATTTTCTTAAACTTAGCATCTCTAGAAGTATTTCCATTCCTCTTCCATCATTTCCTCTTCACTATGACATTTAAGAAAGCACAGGTGAAAATTAAGGCTGTTATTTACAACTAAAAAAGGTGTATGGCACTTGCTGACACTATAAAAAAATAGCCATTAAAATGCTCCTGAATGCACAATACAAGGACTGTGAAAATATATGCTGGTTAGGCAGTTGAAGCATTTGCAATATCTTTGTAATTGCTTAAAAATCTTATTACTCTGAGTAAAAAAATATCTCTATGAAATCCAAGCATTTAAATTAGCATATGCTATAAGCAGGCTTGGCCATGTGGCTCAACCTATTTAAAGGTCAATATCTCTTTCTTCTGGGTTATAAATCCAAAATCTGTTATAAAAAGCCATGGACTTATCACACAAATATATAAGCAATACTGGACTTAGATATTCTGGGACATCAGGCAAATCACTTCCATAGTTTGTCCCTCATTCTCATAGACACTATATATATCCTTTTCCCATTACCTTTTTATAAAACTTTTTTTTTCTAGTTAGAGCTACATTTCCTTTATGCTATAAAAAGTGAATGTCTTGTAACTACAAAAAAAAATTCCTGTTATATAGAGAAAGGTCGTCAATTATTGTTCTTGCAATACATTACCTTAGTGATAGGAGGTGTTGCTAGTAAGTTTTCCCAGTGGTTCCTAGATGTGGACCTGAAGATTTAAACCTTAATGGGAGCATTAGAGACCACATTTTCAGTGATAAGTAAAAGAAATTAAATATTGCCTTGATTCTACCAGACTCTTCCACGATGCTCAAGAGTAAAAGCAGTTTTGTAGCAAGACCTCTGCAGTTTTCCAAGATGGTCATCCAGATTTCTGCTCAGGTAGCTTAGAAGCTCATATAGCCCATGAACAGAATTCAGATATTCACAATGAAGTTGACAAGTCACAAATTTTTGCTGCGGCATCAAAGACTTTCTGTTACCCATCCATGACAGAAAGCTGGAAAGCCTTCCGTAGAGAGGTTAACTAAAATGCTCATCACTCTGTTTACATCTGTGCCACAGCCTGAGGCCCTTATTCAAGGTGAGTTTGTCTAAGGACTAATTAAGGGCTAAGCTGAGAAAACACTAAAATAACAGGGAGAATGAAGCGAGTATTCTTAGTAGGGGCCCCACATTTCCTGTCCACCTTATGCCAAACTGGCCAAAGGACGTGTTATATTAGTCACATCTACGCTTGCAGCTTTCACCTTTATTGCCACTGACTAACTTTCTATGTTAGCCACACACAAAATTTTTAAACTGGCAGGTGTAAAAAATTCCTTTAACTATGTTACTTAACAAACCCTAAACTGAAAGGTTTTATGTCTTGCTACTCTTATTTTGGAAATAGCTTAACTTCTCGGAAACTTTGTACTTTAAAACTATCCAGTACATAGGTTGCAAACTCCGGAGGGATTGTGTTTCTTCTTTAGCACACTGTTATTCCATTTGAAACAAACAAACAAAAAAAATTTGAAACACTCTGGTAGATTTTGTGCTATTAAGTTTTACAAAACACATAGTCTGGGGTTCCATTTAGCCTTGCAGTTTCTCTTTAAAAATATTAAATAATGAAATGTTTGCAAAACTTGGTTGGAGAGGGGGAATCTGAATATTTGGATATTATTATAGCCGTGTAAATATGCTGAAAACATTTATAAGAAAAGCTCCTGATCTTGTGGGCATTAGAGAGTAATACTACCTGAGATAACAAATATCAAGGCTTGCTGCTGTTGTATGAAAGGTAACAAAGAGATATGTTATTGCTCTGCAAATCTCAAAGCTAATTTGTAAAACAGATTAAAGACAGAAAATGTACAGTTTTAAAGGAAAAGTATGAGCTGGATCATTTTTTCATTCTTCCACTCCTTTGTTTATGGAAGTTCTGAACAGAGAAGTCTACAGTGCAGGCCTAAGTGAGAGATTCCACAGGAAGATGTCTTTGCTTAGAGGGCACTGAGTATCATTGCTTTTCCCTTTTCAGTCACAAATACCACGACACAACTCTGCAGCATGAAGTCCTAAGGCTGGGACTGAAAGAGTGATTTAAGAAGAAATAGGTGCATTCAGGTTGTGGAAGTTTAATTAAGCTAAACTGATGTCATGGGAGAGCCTTAGAAGTGCAGTTCTTAAGTGCTTACTCAAATATCCTTTAGGGTCTGTTCCTTGAGACATGTGGTGACTCTGTCAAGACTGTGAGAATATATTGGGAAGGGTAAACAACATTAAGGGACTTAAACACCAGCTGGTATTTCAAGCAAAGGAGTTAAAATCTGAGATAACTCATCATTTATAGCTGCAAGTAGAGTATTTTTGTAGATCTAAAATACTAGTTTTGAACAGAAGAGGCTGGTAAGGCCTCCTAGTTCAAGAGCGATCAATTTATTTTTTATAAAGACAGGATTTCAGAATTAAGCATAAGACTTGGAAAGAATTAAGTTCCTAAGTGAAAAAGCAGTTGAGATCCGGTGTATTCCTGGTCATGCTGTTTGTGCTCCTAGAGTATTTTTTGTAATTTTACTTAATTGTCCTCTGAAGTGAGGTCCAGAGAGTTACATAAACTCAAGCTTGAACTAGCAGTTGAATTAACTGTTGTGGGACATCCATAACTCACCGCAAGTCAGCAGAGTTTAGGTGACATTTGATTCACTGCTTGGGAGCTGCTGAACTCGGAGCTATAGTATGTGACTCTAAGTTTTGGCTAATTTTCCTTTCCTGCTAACCCCACAAATTTTCTGTCACTGACATAAGATTTGTCTTGGTGGCACTCTCCCCTCTTCACACTGGTGATGTGGCTGGAGCTCTAACTGCTGCAAGGCTCACCTCTGGGAAGAACTGTGCTTGCATGTGACAGGATTGTGGCCATATGTACAGCTAGCAAATCCTGAACCTTTCCAATTCTGCTGATGGGCTGTTTATGTGGAAAGAACAGGCAATGATGCAAGGTCTAGACCCCTTTTATGAATTAATGGTCTACAATGTGTGTCTTTATTTGGCCCTAGGTGACCAGGCCATAAGAGACCTAACACATACTTCAGGAACGTTGAGTGTTTCAAGTAAGAAGACTTTGAACAAGTTACAGATTTTACCTTCAAACAGACTTTAAAAATAATTAAGAGCAGGTACTGTCAAACTAAATCTTACAAAATCAACAATGCATGGAAGATGCAGAAGTAGTGCTCTATTGAGTTGTGAGAGGATTCAAATTTACTTTAACTGTCCAATACTGCACCCCAGAGGTGAAAGAGCATTGCCAGCATTCTAACATGAAAGAATCCAAAGCCTAATGCTTCAGTGCATTTTTGGCCTTCAGTGCCCATTTAAGCACCACTGAGGACAATTCTGACCATTCAAAACCACTTTGTGTATTGCCATTAAATTCCTGATTTGCATTTGAGAATTACTCTAAATAGTGTGCTTTGTTTGGGACAATGCAATTAGCTGCTGCAAGTGCCACTGCATTACTGGTGAAACCCTGACTAACTGGTGCCAGATGGTTAAAAGTGAGATGTGTCAGTAATTTCTCATCGAAGTGTGGCCTGAAGATGAATCTCAGCTCTATTTTGACACTGGCCTGAGTACTCAAGCATCAAACAGTGGTGGAATTCCAGCTAGAGCTGTGTCTGTAAATCACTTTAATCTTAATTCCCCTCCTTGTCACATACTCTTTCACGGCCACTGAAGTTTGCTGAATGGAACTGAAATCCAAAAGAAGCCTGGAGACCAGAATATAGGTCAGATTCGCCCTTGAGTCTCAGCAACTTTGTGATGTTTCAGTTGTTTGTGGTGCTGGATTTAGCTGCACAGAGACAGATGTGCTCTCCAGACATGGCACTGCAGACTACTTGCAAGGCTTGCTTGAATGTGGTAGTGTGTGCAAGCTCTGCCGAATCTGCTGGAGCTCAGGCAGTGACCAATCTAGAAGCTAAATATACCCGTGCTACCCCCAGGATTGTCTGGAATATATGTATTACAGTTATTATAACTAATGATGAGCGCATATTACAAGTAATGATGAAGCAGAACCTCCCAATGGATGTGAATTTAGCCTGTGCAAAAGAGAGTTTCAGATTACTCTGTGAAAGGACCAGTACCACATGAAAACAGTGCTTTTATCTTTAACAAAGTAAGTAGTAAACACTGTTTGGGGAGCAGAGTAGGTGGTAGCAGATGTGAATTTTTATTCCTAGATCTTCGATTCTAATTTAGTCTTGGCTAAATTAGATGCTACCCCTTCATTTTTTCAGGTTTTTTCTCTCCTCTTGAGAAACAGTTTTCCTAGATGGAAGATAGCATCTAAAAGCAAAGTATCAGCACTGCTGCAATTCTGTTGTCTTTCCAGTCATTTCTCTTTTGATTCTCTCTGGTGAGCATACTTCCACTGCACAAAGCTTGCACTCAGTTTCATTATCTGTCTTCCTTTTGACTGACAAGCCATTTTCTAGAAAGTCCTATCTGTATAAAATAAGCACTTGCTATATCTGATGTTCATAAAATGTAGTTAATGTTATCAGGCTTTGGGATCCTTGCAAATGTGTGGATAGGATGTGCCTTCCACCCTCACTGATAACATACTATTCCTGTATCTTGTGTTGTTCATTTTATGCTGCCTGCACACAAGTAATGACTTCCAAAGTTTCAGCAACGGATGCCAGCCAGGTCTTTGTGCCTTCTTAATTATGTAAGTATAAATGCTACCATACTGAAACCAGGGAGAGTGTAATTGCTGTAATAGTTTTCATATGTGGGAAAGTAGTCAGCTCCTCATGGAACTAAACAGTTTCAAAATTTGAAGAACTCCAAATTGGGGCTTTTGCTCATAATGCCTGGTATCCCTGTGATTTCAATGCAAGAAGCTGAGAGCTTGCTACTGTCATGGATATTGGGGTAAATCTCTTCTGTTCCTCATTTGGCCTGGATGATTTTAAGTGGAGAGTCAAGACAAGACTATCTAGACAAGACTATCTAGATACTGGCTTTGCATAAAAATGCTATTTCTTTAAAAGCATCCTCTTACAAATTAGCTTTCAAATGGCACTTCCTTATAACTCACTGCTGAGGTTTTTTAAACCTAAAAAAAAGAACATGTATTAATTTGAAGGAAAATGACATAAAATGAAGAGTCCAGTCTTAATTTTGTAAGAATAAATATAATTTCTGAAATTGTCCACTCTTTTTTTAGCTGTTAATTACCCTGTAGTTCTCTCCCTCCTTTCTGATCAATTATACATCAACCTTCTTCAGTTTAATTAATTGTCAGTTCTTCAATAAATATTGTTTCAGGTTTCTCCTGTAAGGCAGTACTTTTATACACAATATAAAGAGATGTTGTATATAAAATTCTTACTAGCATAGTAAAGGCATCATGTGCTGTTATACCTGATTGTAACATATCAACAGATATTCAGAATTAACTGAAGTTTGCCCTTAGTTATAGTCAGTTAATCACCATTCTCTGCCTGAAATGTACCCGAAGACCATAGTTCTTTCTCCTGCTAGATCCTCAACTTTCCACCTACCTTAGAGTACAAATTCAGTGAGTTGGAACAACAGGAATGATATTGATGCTTTGTGCTCTTTTTGTCATTTTATTCTGGAAAGAATGCCTTCCTTCACATATTCTGGTTTTATGTTTGTATTTTTTCCTTTTGTACAACAAAAGTTGTATTTGTAAAACACAGTTTCTTCCTTTTTTTGAAAATATAGATGGCAAAAAAGTTGAATAAATGAGGTAATTAATTTTAAGTTTTATTAAATGGTTTCAATACAGAAGACAGTTTTAGAGCTCGCAGTTTCTTCCTAATATACATTGTAAAATCGACCTTATCATATTGCCCTCTGGTGGTATGGAATGGGAGTTTAAAATACATTTAATACCATGAAGCAAATACCATCTCAAGGAATTAAATTGAGAAAACACAATTATTGCAACAATGATATTACAGTTCAATATTAAACAGCATTTTCTGCTCTTATTGAATACAACATCATTCAATTGATAGAAATTTGGTTGGAACAACTGAAAATACAATTTTGAGATCAACTATAGTAATTTTACTAACTTAAAAACTGTCAATATGATAATTTGTCCTTATAACCTTTCAATATCATAGTTTACAAGATAGAATTTGATTTTAAAGACAAGATAACAATACAGTCATCTTTCTGATGAGTACAAACAACATGCTTGCAATAAAACACAAATAGATATAACGAAAACAGTTTTCTGCTATTTGTATAAAGGGCTATAAACTGCGCTAATCTGTTTTTTGCAGATAGTTTTCCATTCTCCAGCAGAACTCACTACAGATTGCAACCAGAAGGTCAATATTTTAAATGCACTCATTTGTACCTTCCTAGAATGCAGAAACAGAAATAAATTATGAACAACCAAAAATAAGGTACCACATTTCACACCAATATGGATTTTTTAATGTGCTGTGAAGCTGCTGGAATGTGCTAGGCTCTGCACAACATCAGGGAGCAGGCCCCTCACTTAAGCAGATTACCTACATTACTTTCTGTGAGAAAACAAAGTGGAATTTTTTCCTTATTAGTCAACCTGTAAATTTTTAATCTTGCAGTTGTGTATTTTAACATATTTATTTGCTCTAGGCAGTGAAATCCTCTTTCTGTGAAAAGAAGAACCATAAGTGACAGTTTAAACGCATCTGAGCATGGAAGAGTTTCAAAACATCTGGCTCCTAAAATTACTCCTGAAAGTCCACCTGTGATTGAAAGTGAGACCATCAGGGCAGCCAAACAAGGCTCTGATCAAAGAGATGCCCCCTTCATTTTATGCACAGTTTAGATATGAAATAAGCTTCAGATAAACAGCAAGCTAGTTTGGTATGCTTAAATACAAAAAGAAAGTTAATGCGTCATCTAAATGAAATCTCATTGGATTATTTATCATTTATCTTTAAAGTGGAAAACTGTGCTGTCATACAAAGCCTTTCTTTTGAGGCTTTCTGCCTTTTTTCTGTTTGCTTTTAGTGTTTTTTGTTTGGGTTTGGTTTTTTTGTTTGTTTGTTTGTTTTTTGGGTTTGATTTGGGTTTTTTCCCCTCTCCTGTTGTTATTTATAAATAGATATTTCCAAATTGACTTTATAATTAGAGAAAATGAAATGAAACTCATGGAATGCTTGTGCCTGCAGTTAGGTTGGAAGTTTGGAGTGGAGTGGACTCCAGTGTATTTTGGGGTTTTGTCTCTTTGTGGGTCGCTCACCCATCCAGTCACACAAACTTTGTGGTGGGGATACTGTCAGAGGAGCCTCATAGCAGGTAGAGGAATAACATACTTGCATGCACTGGTGTAGGACATGAGCACCAGTGCAGGGATTTGGCCAGCTCATCGCTGCCTTCTGTCTCAGGAGCTCTTACATGCAAAGTCAGCTGAGGACATTGTGCTTTCCAGTATGCTTCTAGCTTTAAATGTTGAAAATGTGAAGGTCATGGAAATAGCCTTGATGTTGCTGCACATTCTGGGGGGAGAGAAAGGTCTGTTGACATTCCTTGTAATGCTTCAGTGTTGCGAGGTAGCTTTTTTCTATCTCTCTCCATTATGCTTATTTAGGTAGTTCCAGAGTATATCTGAGGTAGGCAGAGGAACCCAGCAATGTTGCATCAGATGTAACTAGGAAAGAAAAAGTATTTGCCATAAAGATAAGCTTTTCAGGAACTCTGTTGAGATTGTTGCTTTTATTTGGTGCAGATCTGAAGATACATCTTTGACTGTCCAGCACTTCACACACAGGAGACATTTAGCTCCCAACGGAAAGAGCACTGCAGCTACATCATTACACAGAAAGCTCAAGTAAAGTTGATTTAGTTGAGGCAAAACAAACAACTACCTCAGTGGCAGTCATCCCTTTTTCTTAACATTTGCATCCTGCTACCTCTGTCTTGTTTCCTCTCCTGAACACTAAGGACCATGGCTGCCATTGGGCTCAAAGCCAGCAGGAGATTTCCACTGTACAACAAGTGGCTATGTTCTTCTCACTGTTCCTTTGTCATTCCTCTTCTCCTTCCTCACTCTTCCTTATTTTCAATGAGCTTTGCTTGGCCTGCTGAACGCTCAAACTTCGCTGGCTGCAGAGCAGTGGAGCCTGACCCAGCTCTAGCCTGAGAAACAGCAGTTCCAAAAAGGCTGCTGATGCCAGCTGACCTTGTGACTCTTGTAGCATGAAAATATTACCTTGTGTCTTGTTTCAGCCTAGGTGGCCCAAGATTTACTGCAGCGTGATATTAATCTTGCCTGTGTGCAGAAGTGTTGAGGTTACAGCGACCTGTGGTGACAGGACCCTTTGAAAAGACCAATAGAACAAGTAAAACCACATTGCTGGTTTCCTGTACTCTTGGGATTTTGTGTGGCACTAGCATTGTGTTTGGGTAAGGACAATTAGTCCAACTACCACATTTTGACATTAAGAAGTACATTATTTTCTTCAGCAGACATGTAAGGGAAGAGCCCTGTAGGCTTTTCCAGAAAAGGTATAGTTGATGCAAGTGAGCAGCATGCATTGGGAGTGTTGCTTGCCCATTTCTCCTCTTTATGCTGTAAGATACATGCATGCTCAGTGCTCCAATCTTCCTCACAGAAATAAACTGGAGACCTGTGTTGGTTTGGCATGAATGGTAAAAAAACCCAATTGGTAATCTGCTTTGGAACTGACAGCCAGGGTGGCCAATCAGGTACAGGTGTACACCCCTGGGACACATGGCTTAAATACAGGTAGAATTTTGGGAAGTCTCTCTCTTGTGGTGGACCTGCCATGAGGTAATTTGGGGGCAGGGAGCAGCAGGGCCCAGCTCAGGGCCTGCTGTTCCCCGAGGCCGGGCCCGGCCGGGGCCAGAGCTGAGCCCAGCAGACACCGGCAGAGCCACGGCTGCAAACATGCAACTGATCATACGGCCTGCCCTACGCCGTGGGCCAGGCCAAGGGGGATGGCCTCGGCCCCCCAGCACCCGGGTCTCCGGAGAGCAGCACCGAGCCCAGGCTGAGTTAAAAACGCNGGGAAGCGCACAAATGCAGATTCTCGGGCAGGCTGCTTTTGTGGGAGCTCAAAGTCACAAACAGACTGTGTCTCTTGTGGAAAGTTACCAGAAGAATCAGGAGGGACTTGTCTCTCTCGAAAGACTGAATGAAAGGCTATTTTATAAGTGCTACTGGCTTAAGAGTTCTGATGTTCTGTCTCTTTACATTGTTTCATAGAAAAGTAGATTGTTGCTAAGGAGGAGGGGGGTGTCTTTAAAAAGGTTTCATGGTTTTTTTTTGTTTGCCCTTTAGTGTGTGTTAATAAATCTAGCTGTTTCTATTTTAAGTTGAGCCTGTTTTGCCTTTCTTTTAATCCTATTTCATAGTAAAAAGATAGATCATCACACTACATTTCACAAAACAAATTCAGCAAATGTGAAACCACTACATTTTTTGGTGTTTCCGCCTGGTAACGAACTTTAACTCATTACAAGACCCCACCTCAGTGGACCATTTCCTATACAATGCTAGTAGCCATTATTCTGAGGGACTAAAGAGTGCAGAATTGAGTTAGAAGAGAATGACGCAACAGCAGGAGGAATGAGACAAGACACATATGAATCCTTTCATCTGATCTGAAGCACACATGCAGGTGCAGTCTAACTGCATAGTACAGAAGCTTGCAGGCAAGAATCTGGATTTTTAGTTTTTCTGTGACCTATACACACATCTTTCCTCTAGGTGTCTTGCATGGGTGTTATCCCTAGTGGAGAAGCTAAAAGTGACAGCTGGGAATCTGGAATAGATTATGTTGGACTACACTCTGCTCAAACATTTCAAAAATATTTGTCCCTCCCCACTGGAAACCAGTCTCTCTGTGGCATTCCTCTTACTTCCATGGTCTTGTCTGTGGTGTATTTTTCCTAGGAAGGATATGAAGAGTTGGAAAGGAATCTGGAGATAGCACGTGTTGCCCATCAAAGAGATCCCATGCTATTTTTTTAGGCTCAACCAGACTAGACTAGAATGATTCAGTTGCAAGTGACATACAATGATCATCTAATCCAACTGCCAGACCACTTCAGGGATGATCAGTAGTTAAAGCCAGTTATTAAGGGGACAGTCCAAATGCCTCTTGAACATTGACAGACTTGGAGCATTGACCACACTGCCACTAGAGAAATGCCTCTTGATGTCCAGTCTGAACCTCCATAATGCAGCTTTGAACCATTACCAGTATAATCCTTGATGCCCTAAAAAGTCTTTGTTTTGAAAGAAACAATTTACAGTGACCCATACAGAGAAGCTGGAGTTATTGCAATTTCTGCCAAATTACATAAAATTAAACTTTCCCATTTCTAGATGCTGCCTACCACCTTACTCTCTGATGTGTTGAATAAGTTCTGCAAGCGGCATAATTTCCTCTCAGTCTCTTCGAAGAGCTACCTTTCCACTGAGTAAAGTGATAAGACCAATTTTTTTAAAATGTTCTTTGCCACTATGAGTATGCTTGTGTACTAGCAGGGTTTTGTCAGTGCTCTTCTATGCTAATTCAGGTTGTGTTAATTGTGAATTTCATAAACCTTGCTTCTCCAGCATATGAACTTTATAACTCCAGTGAAAGCTCAGCCTGTAGTGAAAGGCAGATTCAGTCACTTTGCCTTATGAAGGTTGTGTGCCCAGAGCACTCAGATAGAAGTTTCATGTCATTCACACAGTGCACAAAAATCTGCTTGCCTTTGCCCACAAGAATCATGTTAATATAATGTTCATCTAGATGTAAAGTGTGAATTGTGTTTTCCTGCATGAAGCCTTGGCAAAGGACCCTTCAGGGCAGTAAGACATAGAACGGAAAAGCTAGGCATACAATAACTACAGATTCACATTGGGTCCAGCATGAATTTTCATTTCTTTGTTCATGTTTTCTAATAAGGAAACAGACCCCCACGATGATTATCTATGTAGCTTTCAATCACACAATTCTCTCTGATGTGAAGTAGCTTACAGGACCAGTCCTGTACAGAGGCTGACACATAGGGACAGAATAATGCTTAAACCATTATTTGAACTGAACAGCTGATTAAACATCTCTCAGGCCAGAATATATACTGTAGTTCCAAGAAAATCAACAGAGGTTAAACTGAGCTGGGCTCTAAGTGAACTTGTTTTTTTTATGTTTGGAATATTCTCATTTCTTAATTACACAAGATGGTTTTAGCTCCACCACAGCAGCTTTTGGTGATCTGTATGCCTCCAGGTCCTGTCTTTATACTGATAGATCACAAACCAGCCTGAGTCCTTCTGATCCACCCTCCTTGCATTTCTCTCCTTGCTCTCCTATGAAATTCATTGATCACATACTTTCACCCAAGCCTCTTTATCTTTGTTTCCAAGACATTGCTGCACATTTCCAGGCACTAGCATTACCACCTCCCTTCTATTTAACCTTTCACTGGCTCACATATGTAAGGAATGCTTTTACTATGCTTTCAGGACTTATTGTTTCTGGTTCTGAGCAAGGGATATTCCACACAGCTGATAACAATCCTCAGAATTTGAATATCACCATCTTCTATTCTTCAGCCACCCCTATCCTCTGTCACACCACTCCTTTGGCTCCAAATCCCTCAGCCCACTGATATTCTGAATTTCTGTTTGCCCTAAAATCCCTTTTTTTGCTTTACACCTTTGGTAATTTTCGAGGCACAGCAAAGTTTTATCAGGCTTTGTGCGTAATTTAGATTGTAGGAGATTAATGGCATCTCCCAGATGGAGATATGTGGGATGCAAAATTGTTGAATGTTTGGGGTGAAGTTGATTCCCATGGATACATCATCTGTAGTTTCTTAACATCTAATTCTGAAGCCTGTAATAGGGTTTTCTATCTCCCTAGGGTGAGAGGAAATGCTGCTGGAAACACAGACCTGCTGAGGCCTTCAGAGACATACCAAGTTATATATCTGCTCCCTTGGCTCGTGAGACCTCTGTGTATCCTGCCAACCTGAATGTATCAAGGTTACACCAGAGGCAATTTTTGTGGTGGTGAGGCGGGTTGCAATGCAGCAGCTCCCTGTCTTTGCCATATGTTTTGGTTTTCTCTTTGTGACCGGTTTGTATTTTGTTGCATCGTGTGGCAACAGAGTTCACAGCATCCAGGGAGGTACAGCTGCCAGCAGGGACAAGTCTCTTTGTTAAGCATGAGAATCCATATTTATTTCCCCCAGGACAGGGAAGGGAGAATAAGATGAAGAGACAGACGGAGAGGGCTACAGGGGCAGCGTCATGGAGTTTTATCAGGTTTGCAGGGGAGGAGTCTTGGGGTTTAGGTCAAGGGAGAAGTTAACACAAGGAGAGTAAGATCAAATTTCAGCGACCTTGAAACAGGAGCAGTCACAGTATTTGGCTTCACATATTTTCAGGAACAGAAGGGCTCAAATTAATCTCTAATGTTCAGAAAGCATTTCAAAGGTGCCATCACGTGACTGGTGTTGCTATTGTAAAAATGCGTTTTCCATCTCTGTCAAGCGTGGCATAATCAGCCCCTACCCATTCTGAGGGCACTCCCAGCAGTCCTGGCCTCTCCCAGGTGGCAGAGCAGGGAGCTGCTGCCCTGCTGGGCCTGCTTACTGAGCCACCCCATTCTATATTTGACTAATGCATTTTTATGCTGGCTGAATAATTACTCTTTGAGATTAAAAGATTCTAACCTATGCATGGCACAGATTTCTTACTCCAAGTTAACATTCAATGTTGGATGCATGAATCCTGTATAGACTGGAAAGGGAAGGGTGGGGTTGCTTTGTAGCATTTGGTTCCGACATCAGATGATGCAAAACTAATAAAGCAGTTGGTGCCACAAGCTGGATTTTCACAGAACAGCCAAAAGTGCCATGGAAGAACTTCTCTGTGGGGGAAATGTGGCTGTGAACATGGCTTGGACACAGCTATCTATGAGGACAGCGAGGTATTTACTTGAATGAGCTTGACAGGCTCAGACTGAGGCAGATTTGTTGTTTCTGACAGAAATAGATTCCCCAGGCGAATCTAGTAATTTCAAGACATCTGCTTGTAGATTTAGACTGGGCATATCTTTAGCCTAGAGAAATCTTCCCCACCTGATCTCTCCTGTTATAAATGCCACTTACTTCAATCGGGAAAACAGAAGAGCTGTGAAATGTGCAAACAACTTTTTCAAGTAGCTAATTACTTAGTGCTCAAGAGGACAATAAAAGTTTCAGGGAAAATGTCAGGATCTATGCAGAACACCAAGCTCACTGTGCTGGCTTAAGAAAGGATGCTGGCACATCTGGCATGAGGGCTGCATCTGGCCACATTTCTTCTGAGTTTGCTGATGTCTTTAGGTAAGTGCCTTATGGTGAGCAGTTGACAAGTTGCCGTAGCCTATGGAAGCTCACAGGTAGATTCTGCAGGAACACCTTTAAACCTGTGCAGGTCAGAGCACGATATCCTACTGTCTCCTCAGCACTTTGCAGGAGTTACTCTCTTGCAGAACCAAGATGATTTATTTCCCTTATAAAATCACCCAGGTGTGAACTGAGAAGGTCATTGATTATCTGAGGCGAATTCAACATAGTCCACTTCTGGCACTGAGTCTCTGACAGAAAATAAACATAATTACATCCCATATTCTTTCCTGTGTTGGAAGATGTCCTGCAAAATATTACTACGTTCTCTTTCTCACTTTCCCATCCCCTCTCCCTTTTTTTTTCTCTGCCTGACACTAAACCAGTTTTAATGAGGATATTGCTGCCAGTAGGACGGTGGGTATATTTGTTATACGAGCCTGTTCCAATGTGTCATTTAATTGCTCTATTTTTTCCTTTGACAGCCTCTGGATAGCAAAGTTATTGGTATTTGACTATTTTTTCATGCTTGGATTAAATATATCAGCAAATACGATGTCAACTGCAAAGAGGAACTATCAGCAAAGTATTGGGATTTAGAGATTTAGAGACTTGGTTGGTTTGTTGGTTTTTTTTTTTTTTTTCCCTGAGCAGTAATTGCTGAGGTAAGTGAGACTTCTGGGAACTGTGATTTCAGATTGGATTTTAACTATTTGCTTTCTAGAAGGGAGGATATCAGGCCCCTGATGAAGCATAAATAAGAATATATGGAATACTTAGTGGAGGACTCACAGGGAAGGCAACAATAAAGTGCTAATGCTAGGTTTTATGCCCCTTATGTTTAGGTAAGCAAAAATTACATAACTCAAGTGATGGCTACTAATTTAATATTTTTATCAGGGACAGGACAATCTCCTTCCCTGAGGAGCTATACTCAAAGGACATTTCAGGTCCAGTTTCTTATTTTCCTTTCCAAAGAGAGACGTATTTATAGCACTATCACTGGGAAATCAGAGCACAAGTCTTCAAGAGTAAAATATACTGCATCACCTATGGTCAGTGCTGTAAGGGATGAGTTAGACCTGGCTCCTATAGTATGACTGTGGGGGGCAGGAGGGGAGGAGAAAGGGAAGGGGATAAGGAAGAAAATCTGATTGAATTCCACCCTGAGCTTTTCATTGCACCTGAAATGAGTACTTCTGTAAGCAGGTAGGTTCAGAGCGTGACCCACAGTGGTCTCAAACTCAGCAGTTGTACTCAGAAAATGAGTGGAAAAAAGCAGCTGAGAGGTCTCTTGGCTTTTTGCAAGAAGGTGCTTTCAAATAGGACAGATTCTGAATTCTCACATTGCAAAGAGGGAGTTTCTGTAGCCTTTTAATCTGCAGAAAACAGAGGTTTTTCCTTTGGTGTTACCAAGCAAGTCCAGGATCCTAAAACCCCTTGAGACATCCTGTCATTGTTTAGCATGGAGTGTCAGAAAGCAGGAAGCTTGAAAACTACCTGGCACTGGAACACACCCTCATTCTAAAACCTGTGATTGTTGCAGAAAAACCTCCCTTCTAGCTGGTTTCTTTTAAAACAGGGTTACAGAAGGTGAGATGAGAGCAAGTCACTGAAAGTCATTGAGCAACAGAGGAGACTAGGGGTGGGGATTGCAGCATTTTCTGAGACAGATAAACAGAGGGGTTGATGTTAACAAGTGGTTAATAAGGTGCAGCTGTCACCTGGGGAATATATCTTGCATGAGATATTCAGGCACTTTCATCATTGCTGTTCAGACAGTAAGACTGGAATTCAAGCCTGTAACTGAAGCAACAATGCTTCTGGAGCTGACAGCAAGGGATTAGTTACCTCTTTGATGGAAGGGAGTGATAAAAACCTCCAAAACATGTAGTTTAGTATCTGAATTAGAATACAATGAGGACCTCAAGAATCAATCAGTGCTGCAGAAAAATGTGCAAGATAGATGAACTTTGCTGTCAAAATGGTAAATTGGTCCTTAAAAACCCCCCCAAACCTAGAAAGTGCTAGTATTTTACTAAGGCATCTACTTGGCTTAATGAGAAGAACTTGAGGAATCCCTTCAGCACAGGATGGGAGATCTTGGAGCACAACAAGGCTCAGTTTTACCAAGACAAGTCTCTATGAGTTTGTATTCTAATGTTTTTTATGTCAGTGTTTTTCATGCTCTATCTCCGGAACATCTGTTTTGATTATGACATATGAAACCATGGGATCAAAGTAGCTATCTTATTTTACATGGAATTATGACAAATCTGTGGGCAGACAATGTTACATGGCTGCTCAGCAGCAATTTACAGGGATCTCTCTCTTCCAGAAAAAACAAGGTACTTTGTGACTAAGGAGGCAGTCATGGCTGGTTTACCCTGTGATCAGTTCTTGAAAGAGGGCTGGAAGTGTAAAGTTGTGTATCAACTAAAATCTTATCTGAATATTCTTTGAATAGTTTTGACTACTGTAGAAGCTGTTAGATATTTTGTGCTGTTCACAAATGTAAAAGTGTATTAGCTGCCTTAGCCACTATTTACAAAATACAAGTTTGTGTGCTTCAATAATAATTCTTTTGAAGTAGTAGTCAAAACCAGCACAAATTAACTCTGTGGAGTGATTGTACAGGCTTCAGCTTTCAAGTCTGTGGCATCAGGCATATGTAGAGGAGAGGAAAAAAAGGTACTTCAAATGGACAGCAGGTGCATCTATTTGACCGATACCCAGTGAAATATTTGCTTCATATTAAGGTTCATTTTGTGTATATTTGTTTGTATGAGCACTTATGCCCTGGTGTACTTATTGTACAGCAATATGTGTGTTAGCTTCTAGTTATTGTATTTCATTCACATTTGAAACAGGTATCTTGTATTGTGAAAGGTAATAAATAGATTATAATTTTAAATAATTTAATTGAATGAACTAAAGAAAAATCTCAGAAAAATATGAAATAAAATGCACATTTGTAAAACATGCTATTAAGGGGGGCTAAAAGAATGGGGTTTGTTTGAATGTCAAGGAAGAAGATGGTGAAACAGCCACAGTCTATCCATGTAGCAAGACTATTATAAAATGTTGATCAATAACTGTCTGTTTTGTGTGGGAAAAGAACAAGATAAAACAGCACCTTTTGTTAGAGAAAGGGCTTGAAATGAACAGTAGGAGATACTTCGAAGTGGAGTGGAACACTGGGTTAATTGATGATATTTACAGCCACGTTTTTGAAAGCAGGTTAATCTGTCAAAGATAATGTTGGTTGTGCCTGATCTTGTCTCCACACAGACGTTTAGACTGTACAGATCTCTCTGGGGCCCCACACCAAGCCTAGGCTGTGCTTAGGAGAATGTAGGACTTGGCAAACTTACAAAGGAAGTGAGATGAAATGAGGTGTGGTGGCTAAATGAAACAGGATAAAATGCAGTGTAAACTCATGAGGTATGGATCAATCCAAACCTGACACATCATTTTCTTTCTAAATACAAGTAATTTTATTGACAAGGATAATTTACTAGGTATCAATTTTTTTATATTCAACATAATATCTGGCCTTGAAGAAAACTACTAACTGCATTGAAGAAGATTTGCTTGAACTGCACAGGAGTTTGAGACAGCTTTAAAGCGGAAAAGAGAAAACTGACATTGAAGGGGAGGGAGGTACTAGTAAAGTACCCCACTTGAGACTAGTCTTGATAATTCTGTTAGAAAGATATAGAAAGAATTATATTATTATAGAAATAGAAAGAATTCAAATACTGATGCAATGCAATGAAATTCATTTGAACAAAGTGCAAAGTCATTTGTCTTAGGGAGAAATAATGAGGATTTCTGCTATAAACTTGGAGATAATTAGCTGAAAATGTTTAAAGGATGACTGCATATAGAGAGAATGAGATGCTAGTAAAGCAGTAAATAAGATTTTGGGGTGTGTCAGTAAAGTATTCGGTAGCTATTAGAAAGAATATATTTTTTTTGTGCTTCCCAAACTCCATCTGAAATACTATTTGCAGTTTTGGTCACCTATATGCAAGAAGGGTAAGGGCTCAAAAGCACAATCAGGGGCAGAGATACATGGGAGTAATCTGAAAAAATTTACTTAGTCTAGAAAAAGACAGGCTGAAAGGGAAATCTCTAAGTCAACAAGGTGAATGAGAAGAGGCACATGCTAAAAAGCTTACAGAACAAAACCAAATTATTAGATAAAATAGGATATCAAAAGGAAATTCCTAACCATTGGATATTTTAATAAACAACTTCCCAATTATAAAGTTGGAGGTAAAAAGTCAAATTTAATTGCTTTTAAAATGGAGCTTGGTAAATTAATGACAGGAGATGTATGGTTTGCTATCAGTGGTAGGAGTGGTCCTGCTTTCTTGACTTCCCATCCTCCATTAATAAAGACCAATGTCTTTTACTTTCCCATGCTGCTGTGGTCACTGAGGATGCGGGCTGCCATCCTGGATCAGATCTCCAGAGTCCATCTCATTTTCTAACTTGATTTTGGCAAAAACTGCAAGCTAAAGCTTCAGAGAAAGTGCAAAACTTTTAAACACAACATGTAATGTGCTCCTGGGGGATTTCCCTTTTACTCAGTATAAAGAGAATAGCAGATGTCCTGAGGGAAGAGAATTTATACCTCTTGCAAAGGTTTATACGTGATTCTATCTGTTGTGAGTAAGAAAGTTCTTATTGTCTTTATAAACATGGAAACTCCTGGATTCTGCTGAAATCTTCACCTCAATATAATCTGAAGTAACTCACTGCAATGTGTGAATTTTCAGCCTTTCATTTCATCAACTGCTACTTTGCTTCTTCATTAGAGGAAGACATAAATGGCACATCTTTACACTTAATGGAGATCTTGGCCTTTTAACATCTTCTTTAGTAGCACTCCAACTAGGTCTGCTCCTTCCTTTCAGCTGGGAGGTTTTCCATACCTCTAGTGTAATTTCTTTTCATAGAATCACAGTATCACAGAATATCCTGAGTTAGAAGGGACCCATCAGGATCATCAAGTCCAACTCCTGCTCCTGCACAGGACATCCTAAGAGTCACACCATGTGCCTGGGAGTATACTACAACTCTGTCAGGATCATGCTGTGATCCCTTCCCTGGAGAGCCTGTTCCAATGCCCAACCACCCTCTGGATAAAGAACTTTTTCCTGATACCAAACCTAAATCTCCACCGACACAACTTCAGGTCATTTTCTCGGATCCTGTCACTGTCACCACAGAGAAGAGATCAATGTCTGCCGCTCCTCTTCCCCTCATGAGGGAGTTGTAACTGCAACAAGATCTCCCCTTAGTCTCCTTTAGGCTGAACAGACCAAATGACATCAGCCACTCCTCACACTTCCCCTCCAGGCCTTTCACTATCCTTGTTTCCCTCCTTTGGACACTCTCTTACGGGTTAATATCTTTTTAATGTTGTGGCACCCAAACCTGCCCCGGCGCTCGAGGTGAGGCCGCCCCAGTGCAGAGCAGAGCAGGACAATCCCCCTCCCTTGCCCAGCTGGCCATGCTGTCCCTGATGCCCCAGGACAGGGTTGGCCCTCCTGGCTGCCAGGGCACTGCTGGCTCATGTTCAACTCACCACTGATCAGGAGCCCCAGGTCCCTTTCTGTGGCACTGCCTTCCCAGCATGTCCTTCCCCAGTCTGTCTGTACATCCAGGGTTGCCCTGCCTCAAGTCAGAATCCAGCGGAATCCAGAATTTGCCCCAGTTCAAATACATATTATTTGTGACTGCCCATCTCTCAAATTTACTCAGTTTCTCTGCAGGGTCTCTGTGCCCTCAAGGGAGTTTTGTCTTTCTTGAAAGGCTTTTTTGCTGTTGCATAGTTTTTGAGCTGATGTAGCCAAAGATGAACAGTGAGGAGTTTTTATTTAACCCACTGGAAAAAACCTCCATGATTATTTTCTACTTTTATCCATCCTTTCAGCATTTGGACTTTTTTGATACTCAATTTCATACTGGTAGTTCTTATGTTTGTTTTAGAAAATTGTAGTTTAGAAAATACATAAAAATATATTAATTTCTCAAATCTGAATAATGAAAAGTGAAAATTAAGGTTCATAAATTCTAAGATGAATTTTCACACATCTCTTGTACTGAGAGCCATGTCCCTTAGACAGGAAATTCTGTACTTTTACTACATTTAAAATAATGACAACTGTGTAGAATAGTGCCATTATTTTTCTGGTCATGTATCTGAGCTCTTCTTCTTCCACAAACATTCTTGTACACATGAGGAAGACCCATGGAATGTAATTGTCCTGAAAATCAATTGACATCTCTATACTTCATTTAAGTTTATTCTTCACTTGAAAGGTAAGCAGAATTCAGATCAAAAAACAGATTTAAATAATCTTCAGAGGAAAATGCTAGAAAGGGTCATAAGCCAGTATATTCTTCTCATGACATACAGGCTGAGCATGTATTATCCAAACAGGAAACAAGAAAAGCTGTTCAGAATTGTTGAAAATGTTTCTGTTTAGGACCACTAGGTGTCAGGCAGAACAAAGAATTCACCCTGCCTGAGCTAGACTGAATTTTATCCTGGTAGAGGGCTACTACAAAGACTATGAATCCACCTGAGGAAGGGATGTGGAAACAAGCTCCTAGCCTCTGAAACTGCTTTATCTGCAGGGCTGTGTGTCACATCTATTGCTCAAGCTTCCTTTGCACTTCTCTGTGTGGTGAAGCTTCTGGATAAAAATACTCTGCTGAAAACAGAACCTCACTGATTTAGTGCAGCTTAAAAACACAAAATCTCTAGCATGTGGGAACTAACAAGTTCTTGTTCTAGCTGCTTCTTAGCTCAACCAATTTCATAACACAAGGATAGATATCCAGTGCCCAGCCTCTGAGAGAGTCTTCCAGAAACTCTCTTGCTTAACAGGCAATGTACATGAATGTATAAAATCCACCAGTCTGAGCTCCAGAAATAAGAGTCAGGAGAGAAAATTGAATAAAGGATGAGAGAGACAAAAAGGGATAAATCAAATGAACAGAGCTGCTATCCTTTGTATTCTGCTATAAATTTGTGCTTCATTCTGTGATGTAAGTTGAAGGTAGGTTTAATCTTGGCTAATGAGGCCAATGAATGATGTTTCTAAGACTAGGTTATAACTATGTACAGACCTCACCTGCTCAGGGGAGAAAAACACAAGTCTCACATTCCCATACACTTGGGACACTTGTTAGAATAGGAACATCATATTAAGTATGCTATTTCTACATATCTTAATGCTAGGTTTTCTAAGTAACCTGCTTTTAATCAAATGCTTTCAAAGATTTGCTAACCAAATATGAAAATCCATGAAATATTTGAACAAGAACATTTAAATGATAATTAGTGTTGGAAAATAACAATAATTTAGTTCATTAAAAGTAATTTGTATTAACATTTTAAATGGAGCTTTTCAGCAATTGGTTCTAACAACACATTCATTAAGAGATTAATTACTTCACCAGGTTGCTGTCTTTCTTTATCTATTGTTGCTGTCTTCAATCAAAGGAGTGAAATGAATCTGAAAAAATCTGGCTGCTTCTTCTTTTTTTCAATGGTCCCAATAATTTCTCAAGTTCTTTAAGAGAATATTCCATACAGTGGAGGAAGCATAATGAAAGTAGTGTTTTGGGGAAACTGCATGCAAATGAGCTGAAGTCTCCCTGCTCCAAACTTTGAACTTTGTCTGTGTAAACGGACCATCTAGAAAACAGCAGAGCATAAATTTACAGCTGTGTATTGGCACTTACCAGGCTGCTCCACCGGAGTTTCTGAAATTGATTAAGGAACTGTAAAGCAAGAGATGAGAAGATGCGACATTTTATTCATCATCTCACCTGGTGTTTCTTGCATTGCCCAAATGCCCACCATGATGGTGCTTACTGGGAGCTCTAGGGAGTGTGTCTTGCTGCTCCAAGCCTAGAGGAGATGTCTGTGCTTGGGGAAGTCATGGCAGTTTTGTAGAAGGTTTAACAAAGGAATTCTGAGACATGCTGCAAAGGAGGATAGCAGATTTTACATATAAGCACACACAACATTACCAGTGGGAAGGAAGAAAATAGTTTTTCCTGAAGCGTATGAGTCATCAGTTTGCAGCTCCAGAATGACTACTGTATGCAATACGCATAACCTGCATGGATGCACCAGTGAAGTGGAAAGTCAAAGAAGGAATTACTGTGTGATAGAATACCAATTAGAAGATAACAAAATGAGCCATGTTACAGTTACCTAAATTTTTGCTGTTGTTGGACAGATTAAAAAAACCCCACATTAGAAATCTCCTGCAAGTTCAGACCACTGCTCTGTTAAAACCAGTATTTTCTCACTGCCCAGCAGTGGAGATGTGTCATGAAAGCATGTGAGCTGCCACTTCTCTGGGTGACTGCCATGACTTTTGAAGTTACATTAAGGGTTAGTGGGGCGGGTGTCATCCCTTATCCGTTGGTACCAGGTCTCAGGCCTGTTTCTGAATGTATATAATCTCTTTTTGAATCTGTTGATACTGTTGCCTCACTGTGATTCTGTATTTCCTAGTGTCCTGTGACAATGTCCTTCCACAGTTCACTATCTACTTTGCAACACTGTACTCCTTAACCCGTTTAAACTCTATTTTAAAGTACTTGCCTAGTTCCTGCTGTGACTAGTGCTGTTTGATATGGTGATTAGCAGTGTTACTTTCACTTTATCCATTTCCTTCTTGTTTTTGTTTTACTTCATCATACAACTTCCGCAGCCAAGGACTTTTTTGTATCTCCCAGATTTTTGTGTCACCTCTTGTGAGTGTTTTACTTTGTATTCATGTCTGTGTACCTCTCTTAATTCCTCTATATCCTCCTTGAAACATCCTAAGGAGTTTGAGGTCTGTCTGCACCAAGGACCTTAGACAAAATTATATCCTCTTTTTTCCTAGTTCTGAGTACCTTGGCTCGTGACTCCCAGTATCTTGCTGCCTTTTTTTGGCCAGTTCATTGATCCAGTGATTCCAGGAAACGGCAGCAACTCTAAGATCCTTTCTTTGGCTTAGAACTGCCAGTTTTGAGCTCACCATCATGTAGTTGCTTTTTTTTTTTTTNTTTCTTTTTTTTTTTTTTTTTGTTTTTTCCTCATGTGGGTGCTCTACTTCATATTTTTCTTAGGGTAAGATGACCTGGAAAACTTTCACCCATTTAGATTTGTGGGCCTCTCCTGGAATTTGCTGCCATTGTCAAGGAACACAACTACTTTAGGGAGATGTTATTTTATCACTTACAGAGACTGTACTGCAAACTTTCTTATCTAAGGAATTGGCAAAGCTGTTAAAAAAAATTAGTCCTTAAAGCATTTTGTGTGTGGATTCACTTTAAATGCTTCTTACTTGGAAGAGTTAGTTAAAGCTTACCACTTGTTTCTCATCTTATAACAAGCTTTAAATGCATAAAGGACCCATCATTCAGTCCGTGGCAACTTATTTTCTCAATTAGCCTTTGATGCAGGACATGATCTATGGCCTTCTCAAAATTCAGATACTTGCATCCATTAGTGCACCTGAAGAAGTCCAGGAGGTCCATGAGACAGACTTCCCTGAGACAGATTTTCTCTTTGCTGGAATCCTATCAGCTGCTTGGCAACACCTTCCTATGTTTGCTCATGTGCTGAGTGGATTTGTGTTATTATCTTACCATGGCAGGAAGTCAGAGTTGCTGCTCTGTTCCCAGTATTCCCCTGCACCCTTTTACCCTTTCAATTCTCTCTCTCTTGTGTTCACAGCTGAGCTTATATTTGGAGAGTGCTTTACCCACCAGACTAAAGTATATTGTGGAAAGTAATGAATTGAAAGGAAAGAGGGAGCAAGCAAAGCTTGACTGCAGTTTATTGGTGATGGCTCTGAAACAGAAGAGCTGCTTTGTCCTGGCAGTAAACACAGTCCAGCCCATGCTCCTGGAATTATATTTACCATTTAAAAACACTTCTTTGTATTTTTAGCAGATGGTGCACTTTTTGATAGTGGTGGAGTTTCATGGTGGTTTGATTACTGCTGAACTGTGAAATACATGTTGCAGTTTGACAAAGATAGTGATTGCAAGGAAGACTAATATTTTCTGGACTAAATTTTGAGGGATGTAATTTTAGTAGTATTCAGTATTATAGATATCTAACTTTCAAAAACATGACCTAAGTCCTTTTCAGTCTGACTTAAAAATAGTAATTTTGAATTATTTTCCTTTGCTTTCTGGTACTTTGTGTCATGTGATGTTTTTAGATGGTGCTAAGGGCTGAAAATGAATTTGAATATAGCATGAGCAAAATTCTCCCAATTCTGTCTCTAGGAGTTTACAACACAATATTAGTACTACAAGTATTGACAGTGCTGCTGGTTTGTAAAGGAAGAGCTTAGGCCTTGGCCAGATTCCACACAGCATTTGCTTCATAAAATCATGGAATTCTTTAGTTTGGAAAACACCTCTAAGGTCATTCAGTCCAACCCTTAACCCAGTACTGCCAAGTCCATCACTAAACCATGTTCCCAAGTGCTACATCCACACAGCTCTAAAAAAACCTCAGAAACAGTGACTTCACCGCTTCCCTGGAAGCCTATTGTAATGCCTGACAACACTTTCAATGAATGGATTTTCCCTAATATCTGATCTAAACCTCCCCTAGTGCAACTTGAGGTTACTTCATCTCATGCTGTCCCTTGTTACCTGGGAGGGGAGACCAACTCCCCACTTCCACAAGCTCCTTTCAGTGTAGAGAATGATAAGGTCTGCCCTGAACCTCCCTTTCTCCAGGCTAAACACCCCACCTCCCTCAGCAGCTCCTCACCATTTTGATATGAATTGTATCTCTGTACACTCTTCAACACGCTTCAACAGGAACATGATTTGGCAGGTACAGATTCCAAGTGTTTTATGAAAATCTACCATTTTCATAAAACCTTGGGGCACATCAGATTACTAAGAGAGACCCCTTCAAAGAGAAACAACTGAAACTGGAAGGCAGATTAGTACCATGTGAAACTCTGCTATGTTAGCAGTTAGTGCTAGTAGAAGAGTTCATACACATAAGGGAATGTTTAGGGAACTTTGGCACATTTTCCTCAAAAGACCTTCATCTTGCCTGAGAGATGCTCAGAGTAAGCAGAGACAATGAACACAAAGACCAAAGAACCAATATAAGAACGACAGTGTTACACTAAACCTGTGTCAAACAGAGGAGAAGATGGAGTATATCCTTTATGTAAGTAAGCATCATCATCATCATCATCATGACAACATCAACAACAACAACATTCTGCAACTGAACAAATGGCAAGTGTGGTCCTCAATACATTAAGTGCTGTGCCCAGCTGTTCATCAGAGCATTTACCTTAGTTTTTCTAATTGAATGCAAAATATGCCTTGTAAAAAACATTTGCCACACGATGGCAGCATAATCCAGTGAGACCAAAAAAAAAAAAAAAAAAAAAAA
>WBMY01009323.1:33403-85544 GCA_013397315.1 Donacobius atricapilla
AAATTGGCTGTCATTGCTGGGAAACTGCAGTTTTTGGGGCGGCTGATTGTTACAAAGCCACGGTACATCTGAAAACGAAGCGCTGGCAGCTGCTGAATAGCTCTTTTGCACTGTGCAGGCTAAGTGGCACAGTGGATTAGTACTGTCGGCTTTTTCTTCTGGAGACTCGGGCTTACATCCTGGCTGAGCCTGTAAATGAAAGCAAGTTGGGTGGTCTCATCCCAGTCCCCATTTGTGCTTATCACAAAACCACCAGGCAATTTGGCATAGCCAGGAGGTGCTGCCTGGGAGAGGAGCAGCACTGGAATAGGAGAGGGACTGCAGGTCAAGAGCAAGGTGAACTGGAGGACCTATAAAGGGAGGTTTGTGTGGCCCCTGCTCAGAAAGAATGACAGTCACCATCTGCCATCAGTACTAATGTTATTTTGAATATATTTGCAAAGTAGTGCTTTAAATCCAACTTGGATCATTATTTTGTCCTCCTCTCTTTGCTATTCATGGTGGTTTTGCCAGTGGAAGGAGCCAGGAAGCACTATAATATTTTGGCCTGTTTTTAGGCATAATTTTGAAGAACAAATTTATCTAATTTCTGTTTTGAAGAGAGGGTAGAGTAAATTCTTAAATTCACCCAAGTATCTAGAGCACAGGAGATAGAAGTACAAGGGTGCTACACAAATCTTCAGGGTCTGGATGGTCCCCGAGGTTTGGCCCAGGTGTCTGTGTCAGGCCCGTTGTACAGGCTCTCCACAACCTTAATTTCTCTGGAAACCCTGGTGCAGGGCAATGCTGTTGTCCATATTTTATTGGTCAGGAACCAAAACTCAGAACGGCTGAGTCATGTTGAATACTGAGAATATTCCTGAGAACTGAATCTGGGCATGTGAAGACCTGTTGTAGGGGAGCTCTTGAAGGAGAAGCTTCAAAAAATGAGGAGTAAAAATGAGGAGCAAAGCCATGAGAGCAAGTGGGACAGATGGAAAAAAGAATATGGTATTGTAGAAAATAGGAAACTGATTCAGGTTTTGAAAAAGAAATGATGCAGAAAATGAACATAAGTTTAGGAGCCAGAGTAATAGTAACAATAGTGGACAAATCTCAGAAGAGAGTTCATTTTTTAATCATTTTTATCAAGTATCAAAAATGCTAATAGTACAATGAAGAATAAACTCTAAGTAATCAGGAAAACCAGAAAAATGTGCAATGTCTCGAGAAAGGAAGTTGTAAAGAACAAAGAAAAGCATGAATATAAAAATATACTGCTGAAAAATGCAGTTTTTGAGGCAATTACTTATGAAGCTGTGCCAAATTCTATAAATACAATTGACTTTAAAGTGAGGAGATATTACAGAAAAGTTGAAACATTTAATTTTGGCATTTTCCTAGCAAAATGATTCAACGTTTTATTTCCAAGTTCAGTTCATTTTACAGCTGAGTTTATTTTATTTTAAAATAGAGTAAATGCAATCTAAAAGTGAGATAGGATTTCTTTTTTTTAAGACAACAAAAAAATTGTTTCAATAATACCCTGGAAGAATTATTCTCCCCAGTTTTTCAGTTCTATCACTGAAGTGAAAAATCAATTATTTGTGCAGCCCTAGTTGTGTAATGAGGCATGTTCAAGGGAAACTATGGTTAGAGATGTGGGTACTCCTGTCTTAAAATTTTGGAACTTTAGATACATCAGTGTATTTCAGACACATCTGAGGAGCTGGGTAGGGGAAGGGGCAGAGGACAGGGCTCATTATTAAGGATTATATCACCTTACTAGTGCTGTCTTATCTGTAGAAATCTTGTTCCCTCACTGATGCTGCAAGTCTGAGTTTTCAGTTTTGTATGGAGGTGTAAAAATCTTCCATCTTGTCTGTGCTTCCAGGATAGGCTGATCTGTTTAGAAAGAGGAAAATCCAGACAGGTAGTGATCTCTTAGTTCATCTCAGATTTTTTTTTCTTGTGCTGAGAAATGGCTGATCACACCAGAACCAAGTTCATCACACACTGTTATCACAAGGAGACATTGTTGATCACAGGAGAAGCAAGATACACTCTTCTGTACCATTTCTGTTGTAACTTCATTAAAACAAGCAAGGGTTAGTTGAAAAAAATGCCTTAAATTTCTTGTCAGTTGTGCCTGCATTGGAACACAAATGTCACTTGTGCAAATTCGGTCCTTCAGAAGAAATACTCTCCTGTGCCAGTAGTTGATTTTCCACATGCATAATCACTTTGCTTTTTACTGGCCACACACTGTTAACAGAGACATGAATTCTTGCCTATGAATGGCAATGCTCTTTTGTTCCACAATTTCTAAATGGAAATACTGCTGAAAAATTATGGAATACCAGAGATCTCACTTCTGCATGAGGGTACAGAAAAGTAAGCAAGGCCACTGTGCCACTAATATCTCCAAGTGAGATGCTGGAGCATGCCCAGAAAAGGGCAGTGGAGCTGGGGAAGGGTCTAGAGTGCAAGTCAAGTAAAAAGTGTCTGAGGGAGCTGGGGGTGTTTATTCAGAGAAGAGGAGGCTCAAGGGGAATGTTATCACTCTACAACTGCCTGGAAGGTGGATGTAGCCAGACAGGGTTTGGCCTTGCTTCGCAAGTGACAAGTGACAGGGTGAGAGGAAATGGCCTCAAGCTGAGCCAGGGGAGGTTCAGCTTAGACATCAGGAAGATTTCTTCACAGAAAGGGTTGCCAGTACAGGCTGGGAACAGAGTGTCCAGGGAGATGTTGGAGTCATCATCCCTGGAGGTGTTCAGGAAAACAATGGACATGGCCAGTGCTGTGGTCTGTGTGACAAAATGTTGATCAGTCAAAGGCTGGACTCAAAGGTCTTGAAGATATTTTCCAGCCTAAATGATTCTGTGATACACTAGCCCTCTTTCTTTACACTCTTCCCATTATGATAGTAGTTCCAGAGACACAAAGATACTTGCCTGGATTGGATGAATGTACATGTAGGTAACTAGAAACAAAATTGTGAAAAGTTATGCTCTGTAGCACCATGCCTTCTCTGAACTTTTCTCTTCTCTGATTTTTTTTCACAAATTTTTTTTACACTTAAAACAGCACAGACATATTCGTAGAGGTAATTGTTTGGTGTTTTGCTGCTGTGTGTTCAGGAAACCAAGGCTTCTCCCTGCTGTCTCCATTTGCTCCAAACAACACAACTTCCCAGATGGAAGTGATTCATCTTGTATCTTTTATACCTTTCCAGTACTTCTGATGAGATACTGACTTCCATTAGATATCTGCTAGCTGAAGTTTTTGTCAAATGAACCCAGCACCATAAACCACTTTCATGGGCATCCAAAATGAACTGGCAACTTTGCAGTAGCTGAATCACTGAAAATATAAATACTTTTTTTTTTTTTNNATACTTTTTTTTTTTTTTTTTTAGATTTTGCAGATATTAATATGTATTTATGTACTTGAATTTGAATGAACTTTGTTGAGGCGAACACTGGTTCCTTTAATTCTTAATGTTCCTACCTTCCATCCTTCACTTCTTTATTTTTGATCATGAAACTAAGCAAGTATTTGTAGTGAGGAAGCCCTGATCAAAGTCCTGCTGCACAAAATGGCCTGTAATTCCTGAAACACCATAGTATGAATTCCTCGTCTCTGAGTTTGTATTACAGAGCCTTTGAAAGAAATCTAAATCACAGTAAGAGCAGTAATGTAAAACTATTTTTATTGAAAATACATCTACAAAGTAATGTTTCTCAATCCACTCTGGGTGCATACCAATGCAGAACCAGTGAGGGATGGGGAAGGGAATCTTTCTATAATACCTGATTTCCATAAGAAACAAAGTTAGTATAAAAAAGATCACATTCTTTGTGACACAATTCATTTTTCTCAGCTGATGTCATAGAAAGACAGCCTTTTACATTGTCTTTGCAATGTATTTCCAAACAAAATCTTAACAAAAATTTAAAATGTTATGCCATAAATTCTACAGTTAATGTTTATACACACATTCTGAATACAGTATCTATATAAAAATATCTCTAATTATATATCAGAAAATGCCTGTCTGTATCCTAGAATTGCATTCTGTTAGCAAAACAAAACAAAACAAACAACAAAAAAACCCAAAAAAACCCCAAAACAAACCCAAAAAACCAAAAAAAACAAAAATGAAAAAACAACCCATATTTTCTTTCAGTCAGTCATTTAGAGATTCATTTCAAACTTTCTTGGTTTAACGCTCAGTAACATGTATTAAACCCTGCTCACTTCATTCACTTGAGAGTTCTTGCTCTTATTTTCTGAATTACTCAGCTGGAGAAGATTGACAGGAATTTCAGTCCCAAAACCCCAATCTTGCCCAGGGAAAGATTTATCTTTGACCAGCATGCTGACATTTTCACTACAGTTACTTGTACACCGTATTTACGGACTTTAAGTGAGAGATGCAATATATAGAATGTTCTTTGAATGGCAGCTGGGACAATGTGAAGGGATCCTTCATTTCTGTCATCAGAATTATATTGGCAAGGGGAGGAATAAAGAAGAAAACTGAATATTTTAATAGAACAGATCAGATCATTAGACATTATTGTGCCTGTCCATGAATAATTTTTCTTTCTCCCAACTACATCTGCATTATAAAACTTTCTGGTTTAACCTCTCTAATAATACACGGCAAAAAGGAAAAAGTACATAATTTATATTTTTAGAAAAGGGCTTCTTCAGGGAGTAATCTTGAACAAAAAAGCCACTGTATTACAAGTTCATTGTTTTCCTTTTTTTTATTCTTTCCTTATCTATTCCCTGAAAATTACATACAAGATTTCATTTTAAAATCCTTTCTAATTAAAATTTCAACATATTTTATAGTATTTATTATTTTTAAATTGGCATATCTTTTCATTATAAAAACACAAAAGCACCCATTAATTTTATTTTTAAAGGCTTTTATCTTCTTCTGCAGGTGCTACTGGTAAACTCTATAGGAATTAAAAATTTCACATTAAGATAGGGAGCCTTCTCTGGATGGCAAAATGTAAATCCAGTTTATTGCTCTATAATTTATTAGTGGATCAAGAATTTGGGAGGTTTCCAATCAGAAAACCTCTGCTGGTCTCAGGGATTCAGATTCAGAGCGCAGCCCATTTAGGATCTGAACATCTCACCCTCTGCACCTTCTGTAGAAGGCTGGCATTGCCTACTCATAATTGCTTATTATGTGGCTCATTAGTGCATCCAGAGCGTGCAAATTTTTTTATCCAAACAGAGATGAAGACACATATTCTGTCCCAGACCAGGACCTTGCTCCTACAAACAAACATACAGATTTTTTAACTGGGTTGTGATGTTGAAATTAAGGAAGCAAATCCAGATTGGAAGTACATCCATGCATATGTAAATGTTTGGGAGTCAGTGGGAGCCAACTAGGCTAAATTTTTATAAAGATGAGCTGAATCTAATTTGAAAAACTGTCTAGATAAAATAACTTTCTCACAAGTATTTCACCTCAGATGGTAAAAGTGCTGATTTGGGGGTATTTTCTTTTCTTTATTTATATATCTTCCCCCTTTTTATCCCCTCAATTAATCTCCTGCTTTTTATTGTCCTGCTAGTATTTAAACAATAATATAACACTAGAGAAAAAAAATTCAGATAAAATAGCAGAAGTCCTGTTAATTTACTTAGCTGGATGTAGTTATCAAGTTAGAAGTGTTGATTGTGTGTTTATAGATGTTAGGAATTTTGCAACAGGTATTTAAAAAAATAAAACCATTTTCAGGCTCTGTTATCTGTTTTTACTTTCCAGTTCATAAAAAAAAGAAAAAAAGATTCACAGGACTGAGTAACATATACACAATCTCATTTTTTATCCCCAGTTAGCATATGTCTAGCAGGACCAGTGTTGTTGCCTGTTAATTTTTTTTTTTTTAAGTGGGAAGCCAACATATACCTTGATCGCTGCTAGTTTGGAATATATTTTCATAAATTCTTTCCAGTGCGAGCATAAAGGGAGAAATCAAGGAATAGATGAAGTTGGTGAATTCAAGACACAAATTGTTGGAAAAAGTGTGTGTTTTCCCACACTTGTAGTGTTGAACTCACGCTTTCTCTAGCCTACATCTTGGTTTCACTATCTATTGGTTTCTCATTCTCATTTTCTTGCGAGATTAGTTGGTATGGTTTCTTCATTTCGTTCTCCTCTATCACAGAATTACCCATCTCAGCATCCCTGTTCTTCAGCTCATGTCGTGATAAATGTTCAACAATTCCTGCTCCAATGGAGTCTCCCAAGACGTTGGTAGTGGTACGGAGACGATCCCTAGGGAAAAAGTAGTGTTACTTCCATCCCTTGCTCAGGGAAGCAAGCAGACTAGCTGCTGAAATGGCCCTCAAATAGCTGCTAGATGAGTCACCTCTTTTATATGCATTTGCCTATTTGAACTGTTAATGTCATGATTTCTTCTAAAGAAATTAACAAATATAGTAGGTTATGGAGTCACAAAATGTGTTAATGCTCTTAGCAACTTCACAGCAAGAACCAGTTGTGATGAGGATGGCAAAGGGAGCATATGGCCTCTTGGAGGCATTTTGACACTCTTGGTTATCAAGAGTTTGGGTTTATATCCTCTGAACCAAGTAAGGTGTAAGCCAGCAAGAATTTATCTTGTTAGGTTGGTTTGTCTCCTGATAATAAGATATGACACGTTATGTATGGTGGACTTGTGCAAGAATGACTCAAACTATGAAAATTTGTCCTCTCAGAGGGCCCTTCCCAGCAGATGCAGGAGGCAGCTTGACAAAGAGTGACTGACTGGCAGTGTCAGTAAGTAAGCATCCAGCTACATCAGATGTTTAGAACATAATGCCATTTGAAGACATTATGTTCTGATAACAACACAGGCAACTTCTTTCAGGGATCACTTGAGAAGATTGAAGGGTAAAAGCCCTCAGAAAAGCAAAATAATAAGTGTTAGATGAAATAGAGGTTGGAAAAAAATCTTCCCTTCATTTATATCCTGGACCTAGGGGAATATATATATAAAGGTATTTGTCATCTTCAACAGATAGATGAATGGAAAAACTGAAGGGCAATACTTTGTGGTGGCAGTTTCACAATTATTTTTTGTTTCTGCATTCATAGGGTACACAGAAAAACCTTTCCTAGATTAGATAGTCAGCATGGCTGCAATGAATTGATTGGACCTGATCCAGTTCTGAGTCTGATTGACTGAACAGTTTTCATTGTCATCCTACAAAAAATAAAAGATTAAAGCAATTCTTTGTTTATTTGATTATAGTGTATCTGAAAGTTTCCTTAGTATCCTAACAATTCACGTTTTTGTGTAAACTTTTGCATGCAAAGGAACCATAATTAAGCAACACCACTCACCATCTGCTCTAAAAAATACCTTACTAGCAAGAAATAGTGATTCCTTTTAACGCTTGTTTCCAACTGCCTTCTAGAGCAAAACGTTGTAGTGTAGCCAAAATGTCCCCGGTTATTTCACTGCTAAATATGGTCTAAGCCTTTAACAACTCCATAAAAATACTTACAAGAACCAGTCCACTGCAATGATAAGGGTGATATCATCTGTAGGCAAACCTACTGATGTGAGCACAATGACCATGGTGACCAGTCCAGCTTGAGGAATGCCTGCAGCCCCAATACTGGCAGCTGTCGCAGTGATACTGTGCAAAGAGATGGCAAGAGCAATTAATTGGTTTCTGTAATTGAACTGTAATAAAAACTCTCCTTATCATTTGTCAAACTTTAAAACAAGATATAAAGCAAGAAGGTATTCGCTCAGTAGTAAATAAAAAGTTGAGCCTAGTCCTTTATCTGAACACCCTACAGCTGCAGGGGACTATGACCCTTGATCCAAAGTGTTTCACTAAACCTCTATCCAGAAACCTTGAAACATGATTTTGTTAGGTGGTAAATTCCCTACTAGATGCCAAGGGCCAGATAACAAAACATTATAGTTACATGTCCCCACCCGTTGAAAAAACTCTCTTCACAAGCTCACACACGTTAAAAGAAAAGCTGAGGAGGTATTACTATCCTGGCAGATCTAACCCAAGAGCTTTTGCTCTTGGTCCATCTCACTATAACCTCATGCCAGGTGAAGTCTCTGTTCTCCAGCAGTTGGTGTTCTGCCATCAGGAAAGAGAAAGCTGCCAGAAACCCTGAGTCATACTGTCTAGTGACTTTGTAGAAATATGCTTGTTTACACCTGTTTTAGGAAGAATTTGTTTTCAAAAGGGGTTTTCCAGGGAGCAGCTCTAGTACAAATGATTGCAAAACAATTGCCTTGGAGGACGAAGGCAGAGTTTTGCCTTAGGTTCATGAGTATTGAAATAAACTGGTGGGTTTCTGGAGCACTATATCTGAACTTTCAGTGTTCCTGGATATGTGTCTTTGTCCCACAATGCCCACCTGTTCCCTTGCTGACATTCCTTTCTTCTGCACAAGTACCCATCACCCTTTTTCCCTAAATTCTGATAAACATAACGGAATTAAAGCAGAACAGTTATCGTTGAATGCTAACTCGTGAGTTGTTTGCTGTTGTATTTCTAACAAAAGGATTCTGTACGTGAAAGCATAACCTGTATTCACCATTTCTGTCAGCTCATGTATTAAAATAGTATTACTGTTCCTTACACAGCTAGCCCTGATTGTATCCTGAAACCAGGAAAACACTACCTCTTCTAGCAATAACACTGTGATGACTTTATGCTTCAGCTTTGTACATGCTTTATAAACTACTTAGTACTCATTACAAGTCTGTAGGTCCCAACAGCTGCATGAGTTCTTAAAAAACAAAAACTTAATTAAATCTTGTCCTTGTTACCTTTATTAAGTGCAGTAATGGGTATGTCATGTTGTAGTTTTGTTAAAAGTTTATCCAAATGAGAATATGTGCTGGGGGTCCTTTTGTGTGAAGAAGATGTAAATTACAGATAATCTGATACTACAGCTTCGTGATCATCACAAAGGTGGCTTTATTAAATATGGGTAACAGTGGTGGTTTCCATACCTGATTGTGATAATCTGTCCAAAGTTCAGATCAAAGTTGTTGACCTGTGCAATGAAAATTGCAGCCAAAGCCTCATATAAAGCAGTTCCATCCATATTAATTGTAGCACCAACTGGGAGTACAAATCTTGTAACTCGTTTGTCCACTCCATTTATTTCTTCTAGACACTTGAATGTAACAGGTAGTGTTGCAGAACTGAAAGAAAAAAAAAGATCATATATTATATACATTCTGCTAAGAGGGAAAGAGTGTCACATTATAATGACAAGAGAGACGGTTCTGTCTTAGTTTTCATGTGATCTACCAGAATAGTTTTTTTAATGCACATGCTGAATTTAAGCATTTCTAATGGTGAAGGTCCTCCTAATGCTCTTGGAAACTTTTTCCAGCTATTAATTCCTGCCATTCTCTATGTAAGCCCTAATCTGAAAGTGTCTAAGTTCAGTGTTTTGTCACAAGGTTCTTCTGCCAGGCATAGCAGTCTATTCAAAATTCCCACTTCTCTTTCTTAAGTCATGGAGGTGGGATTGAATCATCCCTAAGCACCATTTTCTTGAAGGTACACCAATTGGACTATTCAAACCTTCAGTAAAAATCTTGTTTGTGGGCTCCCCTGCAAAAGGCATTTTGATTGATGGTTGCATTATTTTCCCACCTACGGGCTAACACCAGTAGGCAGCTAAGCACCGCAGAGCCACTCATTTGCCTCCACACCTTGATGGGACAGGCAAAACTGAAAGGAACAGCAAGAACAAGAAAATGGAGGGATTGAAAATAAAAATGTTTAGTAAGTGTGGGAGAAGTTTGAAAGAAGAGCAGAAGAAACCAAAACAATACAAGTGATGCTTAGGCACCACCCCCACAGTGGTCAGCAAGTTCTGGAGTAAAATGTGGCCAGCCTTCCTAAAATCCTTTTTCCCCTTTCATGCCAAGTATGATGTATGTGGCATGGAAAATCTCTTTACTTACCTACATCTGCCTGGCTGTGTGCCCTCCCAACCTACTCAGGACCCCTCTACTCACTGTGGGGGCAGAGTGAGAGTCAGAGAAGGTGTTGATGCTGTGCAAATGCTTAGCAAAAGCTAAAATGTCAGCACATAACAATTTCTGTTTTGGCCAAAAATCTAAAGCATTACATGAGCTGCTATGAAGAAAGTTAACTCTGTCAAAGCCAAGCCTCTATTTCTACATCTGATCACACTAAAGTAAAGAGGTTTTCCAAGACACAGCAATTCAGGTTGCTTAATCCCAGTGAAACCTTCATTGCTAAATAATTAACAGACTTTCTAGTCTTTGAAAACTCTACCTATATTGATAAAATACTGACCAAAAATAAAGAGGGGTTGTGGGAGATTGTTCTGAAAAAATATCTTTGCTGACAGTCATTTTACAGTTGAATTTTAAATGGTTTTAAAATCCACTTGTAATACAGTATGCTGTCTTGCATCAGCCTAAGTTTTTCAACTTATTTTTTCAAAATAATCTCAAACACCAAGGACTCAAATTTAACATTACAGAATATCTGACTGAAATCCCCTGTCTTTAGGACACATTTTTCAAACTATTAAAATGTCAGCTGTTTCATTAAAGGTCAAATAGTATAGAAATGTATACTTAATTGTAATTTTTCCTTTTGTCATACATGCAAACAGTTTTTTAAGTTCACATGACATAACTATGACCACCTGCAAAGAGCAAAACTGTCATTTCTGTTGCAGGTTCTGCATCCATAATTGGCTATCACGGTTTTGGGCACAAAATGTCAGCTGACAATTGGAATGCCCTCAGGACTTCTCTGTTTGTTGCTCCGTTTTGCCATGCATGCTCTTGGCCAGCTCTGTCCTTCATTATCAAACCATTACAAACTACTTAAAATAGCAAACAGCATGACTAACCAAATTAACAGGGGTTCTGGCCATCACCAAACAGGTTAATTTCTACTCAGTTCAGGGTTTTTTATAGAAAATAAGAGTTCAAGTCAGTATTGGAGAGCAGCAGAACTGAAATGCAGTGCCCAAGTGAATACAGAGTTCACCAAACATTAAGCAAAATTGGTTCTTAAACCAATAATAAAAAAAAAGATATGGCTTTTAAATGTTGTGTTATACCTGGAAGATGTTCCCAAAGCTGTGACTAATGCCTGGATTAAGCCTCCAATAAATACCCACGGATTCTTACGAGTGATCACAAAGTAGAGGAGAGGTAAGACAATGACAGCATGAATTAGCAAACCGATGATAACTGTTACAGTGTACATGGCAAGCTGACCGCCGATCACACCCATATCTTCCATCTCAACAATTTTCCCAGCAATCAAGAAGAGAATTCCAAGTGGAGCATACCTGCAATTAAGAAATCAAAACAAAGTAGAGATTCGGTCCCCCATCCATCTTGTTTGTGTTTATATGCATAAATGCACAATTTCACTGTTAGGATGGCTCCTATCCAGAACAGTTCAAAAACTTAACTTTTCAAATCTCAACAATTTGACCTAAATTTAACCACAGCAGAGAACATTTTTGATGGGATTCAGTGGATTCAACATCTGGTAAGGATTTCAAGAGGTATAGCATGCCTTTTGGACAGGTAGGGAAACGAATCCTTCTTGGACTTCAAGTGTAATTTAAAAGCTAGTATAGCCAATCTTATAATTCTACCTGTGTGAATGAAGGCTAAACTGACACATGTGTACACTATGCCAAGCACCAGTTCTACTCCAGTGCTGTTTCCCATGCTGTTGGGGAAGGAAACCACACAAAACTGATAACTTCTGGAGATTTCAAGCTGCTTCTGATGCTGAAGGTTTTTAGCTTTTTTAGATTTTTCACATACTTGTAGCTTTGGCTACAGCTTCTAGTATTTTTCCTATCATTCTTACCTACATTTAGGAACAATAAGCTAACCTTATAAATGCATTCCTAAATATTGCTTAGTTTTATTCCAAGAAGAGTACCAGCTACAGGGACATTCTGTTTTCCAATCAGAATCTGGAACAGACATATCAAAAGTGGGGCAATAGAAACCTCTGGACTGCTTCCAGTATGGCAGGAATTATTACCTAACTAATTAACCTTTTAATTGGACCATAAATAATAAGTATAATAATAGACTAACCATATAAAAATTTTAGAATTAATATACCACATGCTATTTTTGTCATATTGTGTATCGGAAAGGTTTCAAGTAAAGATTTGCTTTCATATTCACTCTAATGTTTTTGGGAAGATCTGTTCTATTTTCCAGGCATCACTTCTGGCTATGTTACATTTCATCCAGTGGGGCACTGGATAATATATTCATCAGCATGAAGAAATCTGTATGACAAAAGTTGGCTGCACTGTGGAACAGCCGCACAGGTGGGATGCACTGCTTTTGCCCATCAGGGGGCATAGCTAAAGCTGAAGAAAGAGCTGCTGCTGAGCATAAAACTCAAATGTAGTTCTGCTTCAGCAGTACTTTAGGCACAGCCCTATTCCTATAAATGTCCACCTTGTCTTCTCACAGTAAGACGCCATAGAACAGAATCTATCCACTATATCTTAACTGCCCTTCATACCACCAAGTCCATGTGCATGCGGAAGTTTATCTGAATCCTCTGCTTCAACATTTTAAACATTCTTGTGAAGGAGAAAAGATTTTAGTTTTTGGAGCAAATATGCTCATTTTTGGTTTCATATCTAGTATGGCACTATATGTGCTTGTTCCTGGATAGACTCTTGGAGTTGATTTTTTTTTTTCCTGTAGTAAAGAAGACAACAAGATTTCTTTTCACAGTTAACCTTCTACCTGGAGAGTAATGAGTCTTAATTTTTGAAAATATTTCATACCTTCTGGGAAAAGGTATTTATTTAATTTACCTAATGAACACAGCAAAGAAAGCAGGAAAATTATTTTAAGTGTGAGCAGTGCAAGAACAACTACAGGTACAGGAACCAGTTGTGTTGAAAAATTGTGATAACCAAAGCCTTGCTGTATAGAAATAAGATTGTGGGAGAGGTTTGCCGGTTTCCTTTAATGAATTCAGATAAGGATGTAAGGAAACTTCAATAGCTTACTGCTGTGATTGCTATCTTTATGAAGACATAGAATGGCTCTGTCTAAGGGTAGCAACTTTTGCCATAGAACCTGATTTTTCTCGTGTCAAAAGTGAAACCCACTGAAAGAGTTGGTATGTTTGGGCAGATTATTGTCACAAAGAGTTACAGCTCTAGAATTCACTCATGAAAAAAGTTCCAAGGTAGATACAGTCTTATTGTCTGACTTTCTGCCAAATAGACTCTTGCTACTCAGTGCCTGACTGATGAAAAAATATTGTTAGTAGCTTGAAAAGGAGTTTATCGATGAGGCACTTACCACATGATTAGAGCTACCAATCTCATGATAGCCTCATTAAGGCTATCAAAGAAGTCTTTCAATGCCTGACCTTGCTCCCTCATGCTCCCAATCACCAGGCCAAAGCTTATTGAGAACACCACCAAGCCAAGGGCATTCACTCCATTCACAGAACCTGGAACTGGAACTATTTCCTCTTTCATTCGGGTGAGAGCTTCCATTGCTTCTGACACATTGCTTATTATGGAAGTCACCGTGGATGTGTCATTGGATGGAATGGCTACTTTAAACTTTCTCTTTTCATAGTTGGTTTTGAACTGTTAAAATGAAAATAAAAGAAAGATAGAAATTCGGTGAATCATAGCAAATGTAGGTTAAAATCACAAATTAAATCATTATTCAATATTGTAGGACATTAGAATGTTTTGCTGAATATTTCTAGATACAAATGTACTATGATGAAAACTTGGTTTTTCTGAAAGCAACAAAAATCCCTATTAACTACAAAAGCTAATGCTTCAGCTTTAGCTTCTAGAAATAATTTTCTCATAAATAGGTCAAAGTCTAAGATGCAGATCTGTCATGCTCCTATATTCTGTAACAAGAGTATTGATTCTTGGTTTGCGTTTTATATAAATTACTACAAAATTCCAAATGTTTATAGTCTTTTTTTGGCTAGTAATAATATTTTCTTGTGCTCTGGACCTTCTTTAATTCTTCATCTTTTTGTATTAAAAAAAAAAAAAAGACTAAGCTGAGCTACCTTTAATACAACATACTTCCTTTTTCCTCTTTTATGGCAAAGCCATTAATTTATTCTGCAGTACAAGTCACTCCATTTCCTTATTTAGGAAAGGGTTCCTTTATGAAACAAACAAATCAGTATCTAACTCTCAATATCATCCTAAATGTCTGCTTTATCTGCTTTGGAAACCAGTCTTTCACCCCCTAATCTTTTTCCAAAGAGAAATTTACACCCTGAGTATTTCTGTCTGGGCACAAAAAGCCCTGCAGCTCTGTCCTGGATAGATTCTGTTAAACACAAAGCATACTAAATATCACTAGTATAATGTTTCTCATGTATCTCAGGATGCTATTTAGTCCATTAAAGCAGCAGTATGCTGGTGTCAAGGTTATTCAGCAGCTTTGGATTTTTGTTCTTTTTGAGCTACCAGGAAGTTCTAGTATCCTTACTGATATCTAGAGACCTTTTGAATGCTTCAGAAGTACTTGAGGGAAATGAAACAGTTATGACCAAGGTGGGAAACCTGAGTATCATAATCTTTCAAAACTAGCCTGATTTAACGTTACTTTCTGCACCTGAATAGTATTATGCACTCCTTCCACATATTTGAGGCATCCCTCTAAAGGCTCTAAGTCTCTCAGAATGTCAAACGAAACCTCCTTACTGGACATTTATGGAAAGTTTCTGAATAATATGTAGCAGAACCAAGATCCCAGAAGGTCAGATACTCTTCTGAGATTTGAATAAAATTTGCTAAAATATTTTAAGATTTGGGCTGTACATAAGTCAGCTGAGAGCTGTGTGATGAGTTGGCTGACATGGAAAAGCCCAGTTCCAATGTCTTACCCACTCACATCCAACCTGTGATAGTTCTTGTTTGATCTCTTAGTGAGACAATTCTACTTTTTAAAGTGGCAGAAATCTCAGCAAGCAAAAAATGTCACCATTTTTTGGGTGAAACCTGGGGGAGTGAATCAGCTCTCACTGACTGTGGAGATGTCAGAGAGGGAAGAACACAAAGACTGGAAGTACACAGACAGGGAAGAAGGGATGGGATTGTCTCTTTAAGTAACAGAATTCTTTGTTCTGAGTCTCCTCCATTACCCTCAGGTTCTTCTCTCATTCCCACCTGACTAGGTCAAAAGTGTGATACAGCTTTTGGACAGAGTTGGAGGTGTGCTGACTGTCTGTTAGAACAGACCATGAGCTAAGTCATAAACCACTTTTCCATCAGAGGCAGCATGATCTTTATTTGTCTGAGAATTGCTCCCCTCATGTCAGATTAGCTCAGAATTGTCCATGCAGCTACAAAATTATGGTAGGGGACTGAGAAGGTATTGGGATCTATATGGGAAAAAGCACAATCACACAAAGATTCTTACCTTCAAAAACCTGTGAAAGAAAGAATTTTAGGTGGTAACAAGGATGTACCTTCATTTTATGCTCATTCTAGAATTCTGTTGCCGCACGAACATGCTTTTAATTCACTAGTTAAGTCTCTTAGGGGTATAATGTGGATTTTAGGAACTCACTCAGCAAAGTCCTTTTGCATTTCAGCTACTAAACTGGCCCACAGAGATGTAGGTCTCATCTCATCAGACTTATTCATCAGATTTAAGTATTCAGAAATATTGCTATGGAGAATAGTCTTTCTGGAACCCCTTCCAGAGCAGGAGAGAAACTTCTTGTTCAGAGTGAAATTCAAAATGTTAATTTAAGCAACAAAAACAGAGCAACTTTATTTCCACTGCAATATTTACTTGAGCTCTTTCTTTCATTATAGCTGACTGAGCCCCAAGACATCCCTTTGGATATGTCTTCTGGGGGTCTGTCTTATACCCAAAGTTGTCTATAAAAAGCCCTGAGAAGTTTCCTGGTGAAGCAAAAGAGATCAAGGGAAACCAGACACAGGAAACACAAAGTGTGAATCTACTGAGGAAAATAGTGTAGGTTGTTGGGTGAGTTTTATTCTTATTATTGCTGTTTCAAATGACATTAAAGGCAAAACACAAGATTTCTTGACCACCGCAAAACATATTTTCTGTGTGTGAAATGGCAAAAAAGCCAACTGCTTATAGGAAGTGACTGGATGAGGGACCACCTTCAAGATATTAAGTACTGTTGAAATAGATGTGTTAACAGCAGGATTGACTATTACTGCTCTGTAGAGTAACAGGTGTTAAGAGATAATTTTTTGAGCTTTTATGACATTCCCATTTCCAGCAGATCTCCATCTCAGTGGCAGTCAGAGTTATCAGCTTTTAATGTGGCTCAAACTGACAGTTAAATTTCGCATTGTGATTCTGCTGATTCTTGTTCCTTTGCAACTTTCAGAAATAGAAGAAATCAGGCAAAATAAAACCACTTATTGTAGGCTTAAGGGTCTCAGAAGAGAGACCAGAGGTCCACACACTGATAATATGTGATGGGCAACATCACTGAAGTCCTATAATTTCAGAGGATATGATTTCATTACACCTCCAAGAAGAGATATTTTTGCCCTGTAAGGATTTAGATGCAAAATGCTCATTTTTTTTTCCTTAGGTTCATGTAAAGAGATCAACTGAGGAGCAAGATAAATGTTATTTCAATGTATTATTTTGAACAGCTTTCTATGAACAATCACATCTGTGAGTAAAATGCAAAAATAATCCATTTTTGGACTTTTTTTTACAAGACATGGTGGTAATGAACAACTGGAAAATTAATTTTAATGAACTTAGCTCACTATGAAATACACAATATAGGTTTTGTATTGAATAATGCAATGAATCAGTTTTTTCACTTTGATTATTATTTTGGTTTTATTAGTGATGCAAGATATCCAGTCATTTGACTTGGATATATTGAAGAACTCCTGAAGATGCAACGTTGTAACCTGGCAGCAGCACATCCCATTGGTTTAACTTGCAGAAAAGGTAACTGCAAAGGTAACTATTCTGAAAATTCATAATTCACTGTCACAATTTACTCTGAGATAGTGTCATTAGTACTGTCTGTGCTAAGTCTGTATGTTGGTGCAGCATTTGGTGAAAAATTATTCTAAAAGCAACAAGTTTGCTTAAATGCAGCCTTAAAAAAGAACACAGAAATATTTGATCTCCTTGTTTTCTTTTCTTTGCTTTCCATATGGATATGTGTGAAAGCATTCTAAATTTCCCATTTAAGGTTTGATTTCACAAGTCATAATGTATCTTAACTAGTCCAAATTATTATGAAGAGTAGATACCATGTGTTAGTTAGTATTAATTTCTGGATGTATGATTAACACTTACAGTTCCCTTGATAATGACAAGTTCAGGAAAAAAAATGTAATTAAAAATATCTCAGAAGAAATGCAGTTATCAGATGCAGTTCTTTAAGCTCCAGCTGGCATCAATTTCTACCTATACACACCAGAATGACCCTGCCCAAATTTTTGGATTGATTCTGTTTCTCTTGATTTTGCAAGTTTGCTTGTGTTTCTTCTGCCCTTTGACAGACCTCTAGAGCACAGCGCAATGAACAAGCAGCTAAGGTGCAGTATTCGCTTAACAAGTAGACTGCTCACTACTGCTCATCCCAGGCTAGAAAGCATTTTTTATTTTATGAGAAATGAAGAGATAGTGGCCAGAGTTGAAAGATAACCCCAAAGATTTCTTTAGGTATCACTAAACTTGGGGTGAATGCAGGGGTGTAGAGAAAATTTTGAACAAAGTAATCAAATTTTAGAGAAGTGTGGAATATTTACCTGCAGTTAATCTATTCATATTCTTTTGTTACTCATAAAAATCACAAAAGCCTCATGTGATCTGTGCATAGTGAATTTTGTGACATGTCATATAAAAAAAAGTCACCATCAGAAAAGATGTTATTTTAATAATCTGCTGTTTAACAATCAGCCTGAGAAGGCTGAGGTACTAAAGGTGTTCTTTGTCTCAGTCTTCATTGTCTGGCATATCTCACCATATCTCTCAAGTCTCTGAAACTCCAGATGGAATTTGGAGGAGCATAGTCCCTCCCACTTTAAGCAAAGGTTTGGAATCACCTAATGAAACTGAATGGAGGTATGTGGGACTTGAAAAATGCATTGCAGGATCCTGAGGGAACCAAACCACTCTCCATCATATTTGAAAATTCATGTCAGTCAAGTGGAAAAGGGAAATATCTGAGGAAGAAAATGTGCAGAGAAGGACGATGAGAAGTAAAAGAAAGGGGAGGCAGCTTTGCCTCACTTCTTGTTGGGAAGAAACAGGAAAGGGAATCCAAAGGAGCAAATAACTGAAAGAGAAAATTTAGGAAGATATTTCTTAGATAATTCCTAAGGTTCCAGTCTCCCTCCTGGACTGTTTTTCTCCCAGCAGCAACCATATAAAAGCATTGCCAACTCCACTTAAAATCTCTCCCACTTTGGTTATGCTCTCCATTTCATTTTGCACCTTCCAGTGGCTTCCAATACAAACTAGGAGAGAAACCTGCCCCAGGATGCTGTAAGACACAATGTGCACACCTGATTTATCCAAAGATGTGATTTAAATGTGCAGCGCATATTCCAGTGATGATTTCCAGGTGTGTAAATCTTTGGGCTGGTATTACACCATTGGGTGAGGACAGCTATGAAAAGTACTGTGTTTTGTGTTTGGACCATCAAGCACGGTGTTACAGAAACAGATTTGTGCTAGATGGATCATTGCCCTTTATAAATTTGAGAAACATGTGAAATAATGGATGGAAACTTTTGAAAAGAAAATTGTGGGGTCAGATGTACAAAACCATCTGGATACCTAAGAATATTACACATACTTGTAAGCTAAGATCTTTTTTAAATGAATCTGCTACAACAAATTGACTTTTATGCAAAAATCTAGGGTTTGGTATCAAGTTCAAAAAGTAATGGTATGACAAGTTTAAAATTCTGGTATTTCAGTAAATCCTGGTACTTTCAGTTGCTGTTGAAAGTCAGGAAAAACTTTCACTAAATATGTTCTCTAAGTTGTGTAGGGTTAAAAACAGTACTACTTTCCAGTTTAAATTCAGTAATAGTATTTTCCATTTCTTTTTGTATGCTTTTATCTTATTTAGGTCTGTTCTGACTTTTTTTTTTGGTACTTGAATAGTTTCTCAGTCAGTATTTTTTTGTTTTATATGTTGTGTTATTTTGATAATTCCAACAACTCCTCTCTTCATTGTGTTCATTTTGCATGAATCTATGAATGAAGAAAACTGAATAAGCTCAGTATTCTAAATGGTCACATCCCTTTGGCTTAATTCATGTCTTGGTGTTCTGTCAATGTATATCCTAGAGCTGAATAGAACATTTTTGGTCTTTTTGATGATAATTTGCTATGTCAAAGAAGAAATTACTGTTAACTTCTAAATGTTTATTGTCGCCCTGATTTTTCAACCTTCTCTTGTGTCTCACAGTTTTCATAGTCCAGGTTGTTTCTCACACACAGGTGTTATAAATAGAAGCAATGTTTTCCTTTAGCTTAGGGAGTTTACATTCTTTGTATTAGAGATATGGACAGCTGATGGACAGTTGTCTTGACCAGGGGGATGGGGAGAGGTGTCAACCTTCTCCCTCAGTCCCTGACCTTAGTAGAAATACTATAAAAGAGGAGTCAGATATTTAATAAACAGCTAATGCCTTCTCACCAAGGTGAGTGTGTGTGTCTGTGTGTGTGGAATGACAGTTTACTCCTTATATGTTTAAGAGCTACAAGAAGGTAACCTAACATTCCAATATGTGCAAGAGCTGAGTCTTTTTGTTGCTGTGACTTTACAATATTGCAATATTGTGTTGTACCAGGGTCTTATCATCTTCTTTAGCTTTTTTTTTTTTTTTNTTGGTTTTTTTTTTTTTTTTTTTTTTTTTTTTTTGATATCTCAACACAAATTGCTTGGACTTTCTTGTCATCTTTAAATTTAATAGTGTGCATCTTATGGCAATGTCATTCATAAAAATATCAACTAAAGTTCTTCCAGTCCTTCAACAACTTCTATTGCTATCTCCACAAATTTTAAAATTCTTACAGTCCCCTGCTCAACTATTTCACTTTTTTAATCTTAAAAATCTTTTTTCTCAGAAGTAAAAAAAAACCAACCAAACTACCAAACAAAAATAAATCACAAACAATAACAAAAACAACAAAAAAAGACGTAAAAAAAGAAAGAGGAAATGAGCAATATTATGGAAGAAAGATGGTACAAGTTACATTTCAGAAACCTTTGTAATTTTTTCAGTTTGTTTGTTTTATGTATTTTTTATTTTTGCATATTATGAAGTCTCTGCTTTTTCCTTTAAGGAATTTATATCCTTCAGTATATCCAAGATCAAACTAAGGGTCTGTTATCTGCTTAAATAATTTCCCAAACTGTTTTGATACTCCAATCTGGAGGACATTTAGATTGCTTTCAAAAGCTCTAGATAATAACTTCCAAACTTGAGAGATTTATGAAAAATACTTGCTGCTACATCTATAACTTTATGCCCTAATTATTCCTTTATTTTGAGATAAAGTTCATATAATTCCTGTACTTTATTACATTACATTCTTTGAATTTATTTCTAGTTTAGATATAGACTTTTGCATGTCTATACTGCTCTTCTGCATCACTATATTGAGTTCATCATCCTTGCTGAAGACAGAGGCATGGCATTTGGACTTGTGTCTAGTTTGTTTTTTAATCTTTAATCCAGAAGTCTTTAATGCAGAAAGTGACTCCTTTTTACTGGTTTCTGTTTATACAACTAAAGATAATGTTACCATTTCTTTTAAATTCTTCTGCAAGATGTAACTCAGCTGGATCTTGAAAAGATAATACTTTATGCTCTTCTTGACCTCCATATTTCAGCTTTTTTTTATTGCTACAGCAGTAACTGGTAAATTATATTGGTTCAAGACGGTCAGTGAGGTCCATATGAAGCAATTGGATTATGGAAAGACACATTCTAGGTTTCACTGAATCACTAATATCCTCTTTAAAAAAAAAAATCTAACTAGTTATTATTATTTTGTCCATTGAACAGCTAAGATTAAGACCCAGCTAATGATAGAGGATTTTGAGAGTCAACATAGAAAAAGCACTCCTAAGGACTGCTACTGCAGGTGACACGACGTTGGGTTTTGTTTGTTTGTTTGTTTTGTTAATGTCCACAGATTTTTTCTTCTGTTTTGAACTTATGTGTATTTGTCAAATGACATTCTTGAAAATCTACCAGTCTTTGCACAGACAATGAATATCTCAGTATCTCCCCGGTTTACATAATGTTGTTTTGGAAAAGCAGGTCCTTAAGTCACTATAATAAACAGCCTTGCTGTCAACTTATGAATTTGACATATTGAAAAAATTAATTTTTTGATCTGCCAAGCTGGGTGGGTTTTCTTCAGTTCTCATAGCAAATACTGTTGTCTCAATGTGATTGGAAACAAAACAGGCCTAGCTGGTTTAGTTCAGGCATTTTTTTGACACCTGGCAGCAAATGTAAGTTATGTTTCTGCTGTAAGTACAAGAACATGATATCCTGAGGCAAAAGTGGTTACATTTAATTTCTTAATTCTTCATGTTTTATGTGGAAATGAAAAAAAAGATATTTCTTACCTGTTTGAAGCAAGCTTCCACCAGATTTGGAGGGAACATATTTCTGTGAAAGAAAGAAAATAACATGAGAAGTAATAATATGCTAATAATTCCTTTAGTATGGAGCAGGTAATAAAAGAATTGAACAGCTGATTTTTGAGGAATCCTAAGACTAGTATGTGATTACATATACAGTGAGTAGAGCTTTGCAAGTAGCATTGGCCTGGTTAGCTTTTTACTAGGATGAAAGGTAGGATTGGATAGCTCCTGGCAATTGGAATCTCAGTTACTCAGTATTCAGTATTGTATAGCAGAAGTATGGAGAAGTATATTAGCAAAATTACTAAGTGTACAAAGCTCTATAGGCTCACGTTTAATTTTGTACTTATTAATGCATTATAAATCCCGTTTAATAAATTATTTAAGAATATTTAATATAGTTCAAGTTCTCAAACCATTTTTGCACCTATGTAGCTTAGTACTTAATGATATTTATCACTTAATTTAGTTTTTTTGTGGTTACTCCCCAAATCTTTCTGAAGTTTGAGTATTCTATAATAATAATACGTACACGTGTGTGTACATTTGTTGCAGATGGGGGTTTGTTTCTTTGTTTTCCTTTGTTTTGTGCACTTCTGAGGGATTTAGAAGCAGCCTAACTGAATAAATCTTGAGGAATCTGAGTGCAAACCTCTTCATGGAGGTTTCTGTAGTCCCCCTTTCTGGCAGCGTGATCCTGGGAGGCCTTTCTTCGTCTCTCCAGATTCTCCAAATGGGTTAGTGGAACACAAAATTTTGGTGGTTTTACCTGTGGAAAAGCTCCTGAGTTCAAAACCTCAGCTTCCCTACTCCCTGGAATATATCTTTGACATATTAGCTCTGTAAAAGTGGTACTGCAGAGTCTCTAAGCAAGGTAAAAACAAGATTTTATGTCTGTGCCCTCCATTTCAAGAATTTTAATTACCTTTTCCTGGAAGTTATTACCCATTCATATAATTGAATAAATAGAGTAGATGCACCCAGAATGGTGGCTACAGTTCAAAATCAAAATCAATAACTAAATCAGGGGTTTAAATGAAGTGAGAAAACTGTTGCAAGTTGGAAGGGGAGGAATTTAGTAAAAAGGTCTGTGCTACGGAAGGAGGAAAGAAGACCCATTCAGATAGCAAAACAGAGGTCTTTCTCTTGAGAGAGAGGAAGGAAGGAGAGGAAGGAAGGAAAGGAAGGAAGGAGAGGAAGGAAAGAAGGAAGGAAGAAAAGGAAGAGAGAGAGAGAGAAAGAAAGAAAGAATCTTTTGGTATTAAAAGCAGTTTCTTCCCCTGCAACAGGGGAAGATTTGGAAATAAATCCAGGTATCCCTTTCTAGCATTGTAAGGGTTAGAGATATTGATATCACCCAGTTGAAAGAAATTTGGCAACTTTATGCAGTCACTGTTTAAAAATCTCTACTTTTGTTCTTTGTGCATCTAAGATTACTGTCACAGCTATTGGTACAGACAACGTGCAATATCATAGTCATACCTGATTAAATCAAGAAAGGCGTCTGCTGCTGTCACTTGCACAATTTTGCCTTCTCTGTGCATGTTTTCCTTTGTACCTTTGCCGGGGTGGATGATGACCACAATGATTATACCAATCAGTACAGCAATGATTGTAGTGCTCATGTAGTAGACTACTGCTCGGACTCCCATCTTCCCTGAGGCTTTACTATCCAGGGCAGCAATTCCTAGTAAATTTAAGCACAGCAACATTCACCTGATACAGTTGTGAGTAAAGAGGATGAATTAAGCATGATGAAAATAGTTGTGCGGGAAGAGTTTTGATGACCAGACTTAAAGCTACCCAAGGCAAGATGTCCCTCTTTTGCAGCTCATACTGCCACTGTCTTTGAATCCCACCCCTAGTTATATAGTATTCTGTTAAAAGAGTTACAGCTTTCTGTGCTTTCTTAGCACTTCATTAAAAGTAAAGATTATTGGTCTGATGCAGTGTGGAGCTCCTTGTATTACAGTGAAATAATTCATCATTTCTGATTAATGTAGTTACCATAGTCTGAAAAACACACTGCACATAATCTTTAATTGTAAGATAGAAAAGAGAGTACTCTTAAGTAATGTTGATAAGGTTTGCAATAATGAACATGCATGAAGAGTTTTCTTTAATCCCCAGTGGGCAACCTCAGATTACCTCTATCCCAAACCATTGGAGTTTAAAACAGATTAAATGCTGCTAACCTGTTTCAGAAGATCCTTACCATTGTATGAATAGGCCTTCATAGTCTTTCATAAACTTTGCAGAACTTGCAACATTAATCCTGATTCTTGTCTCTGTTTGGATCTACTGTGAATTAGGGTGCTCCCTATGGCATCTTCTATAGTGTTTGCCCTGATGAATGTCTACAGTGTGTTTTCTAATAGAAGGTACAGTTCTGTCAGAGAAAGAGTTCTGAGTCTCTGAGAAGGAATGTCTCTCGAGAGCTGCCAGAAATGGAAATGCTCTTTCCAGCAGAGTCAGCTAAGTCTGATAGTTCTTCTCCTTAAAATGTCCCACTGGTCCTCCTCCTTGATATTTGCCCATACTCCATCTGGAGGGCTGTGCCATCTGCCTCAAAGCAGGGCTTATGCCTCTTGTTGCAATCAAGCTTTCAAAGTGCGGAATGAAAAGAGGGGTTTGGAAAGGATCTTTTAGTTTTGTTATCTTCTCCTGTATGGAATTACCTAATCCATACTTCCGAAGACTGCCTACACATTTATATGGATGCCACCTTTGACCATATAAAATATAAAAAATTGACCAACTTCTGCTCTGGGTATCTGTCTCAGAGGAGAAAGCATTTAAAATAAGGGAGGAGGGCTGCAGGAATAAAAATAACATGAAAACTTGAATCATGGCCTGCAAAGCTATTTTTTTTTAAATTACTGTAGATATATAACACTTGTGTCTGTCTTCTAAAGGAGGAGACACCTTTTCTTGGAGCTAAGGTGAAAGCACTCTAGTCTCTGATGTAGCTGAGATCAAGGATGTGTCACAGGCTCTGATCAAATCTTCAAAGTATAAAACCAATCACATGCTACATACTTACCCTTTCAGTTCAGCTTTTCTCACTTTCTGCCCTTTTGGCAGAAACAATTAGAGCCAGTAAGATTTGTACCCACAAAAGGAATTGTGAAGGGACATCACCAGATTCACACACTGAATTGCTTGGTTTATGTGTGTGCCATTGTAGTGGAAGAACAAAGTGTTACTGGTACAGCAAGAAACTGAACATGAAAATCCAGCATTTGATCCTTCATTTCCCTACTCAGCTTTTCCATCTGCAAAACTGGATTGTTATGTTCATGGTAAGTTTGCATTTACGATTTGAAATGCCGTGAGGGAAATAGTAAACACTAGCAAGTTACAAATAGCCTTTTTAACTTTACAAAAGGGAAGTCCTGTAACTGTCTTATTTGTGGCTGGATGATTGGGGTTTTTTTTGTAGAGTCCTCAAGTAATGTAAATATGAAATAATGCAAATATTGTTAGCCAAAAAAATAAGTTAATAATTTTTTGAGAACTTCAGATCTGCTATTGAACTACACAGCACTTATCTCAGATAGCATTTATTACAAATTTTTAAAGTATTAAAATGAAACTTAAAGTAAAACATAACAAAGTGAAAAATGAGTGTTTACACACTAGTCAAGTCAATTTCATTTTTGTGTATTTAAATTGTTTTTTCTTCCTATTCTTACTTTTTCTTTCTAAAGTAACAACAATGGTCTATTTATTTTTTTCATTTTGGATAAGACCATTTTCAAACTTGTTTTACAACCTGAGCACAAAAATTAACCTGTACAGTTCAGTAGGAATGTTTGGAAATGCAGAGATTTTGAATTAGTCAGTTTCCCAGTATTCTGCTCTTCACAGGTAATAGATTCACGACCAGAGGCTGAGCACTGTCATTCTTAGATGATTTGCAGGCACACCTGCCTGTGCTTTACCAAGCCTGATTTTTTTTTTGTACTTCACTCTTTATAGTAGGTTGAGCCTCCTACACTCCAAAAATCACTAGGAGTCAGTGTTGGGCATACCTTACAGTAAAGATTGCTGTTCTGAAGGATTAGATCTTTTGATCCTATTTTCTTGTTGGGCTGGTTTGGGGATTGAATGGTGAACCCTGTGAAAGTGGTATGTCAGGGAGCAAGAGTCATACTCTTGTCTTTGTAAGCTGCTTTCCAGCCTGGTTTCCAGGGCTGCACTCTGGCTGGGACTACATGGCTCCTTATTTTACGTTGCTTAGTCTCATTCTTGCTCTTGCTATCATATAGTTTATTTCTCAGCTTGGACATAGGGAACAGGAATCCCTCTCCTCTTGAGCTATAACTGCTCATGGCATGCATAGCAGGAAGCCTTCAAAGCAGATGGATGACAGGCCTAAATATGAGCAAAAGCTGTATGAGGAAGCAGCAAGTGCTCACCTCTGAGAGCCCTAACTGAGGGGACCTTCTGGGCAGTCTCCCCTCCCACTGCAATTAACGGGAACTCGGGAAACTGCGAAAGTTTCCAGCATACCGCCACCAACATTTGTCTAAAATAATATTTAAAATCTGTTTTTAAAACAAGAGAAAATGAAAGCGGTTGTTTTCTTTGCATTTTAAGATGTTGACAAGCCTTCTTAGAACTGAATGGGGCTCTGGAAAGGTCCCCAAGGCTTTCATGTGTCACAAAGCATTGTATCCTCAGTTTGTCTTTTCACAGTCAGCCAGCAAAACCCCCATTGTCCCTCGGGAGATGTATGTGCTCCTTTCATCCCGCTCTCTGCTCTCTCCTCCACACGCTACTGGCTCCAGCACCTCTGCCTCCTCTCCTCCTCTCCCCTCCCCGTCCCCAGGGGGCCTGGGAAACTTCGCCGGGCCACCAGTCCTCACGCACAGGGATGCCTTGGAGTTGTCAAGGCGATCTGGAGCAGAGCCCCTGTAATTTCTCCCAGCGTGTGCGCTCACACAACATGAATGGGAATGATTTTTTAAGTACTGCTGGGGAGGGAGAGAGGCTGGGGAGAAGGAAGGGAAGAAAAGAAAGAAGAGGGTAGGCATAAGCCTGTAAAACTGCAAAAAACTCCCTAGCCTTTACCCCTGTCTTCTTCCTTCATCTACCCCTTCACTCTCTTGAGAAGTAATGCTGTGTATGGAATAAAGACATGAGAAAGAGTTGTCCAGAGTGTCACAAAGCAAAGCACTATCTTGTTCTTTAACAAACGTGTTAGAGAAGAAACAAAAATATTTTAGAATATGGGAAGGCAAGGAGAAGGTAAACATATAATTACAAACAAGGAGAGAAAAGATGCAGGGAAAAGGAGAAAAAAATCTAGTTAGGATTACTTTAACAACTCTGAATTGTTAATCTGGTACTTGTGATTGCTCACCTGACTTGACCATTGTTCTGTAAATTGGCATGAGCAATTGATTCTATGAATCATCACGAATAGCTACTATATTATGAACAGGTACAACATCATGACTAGTTTTAAGTCAATTGTATTTGTTTATATTGTATTTATGATTTTATATTATACAGAATTCTAGAATATACCAAATCCAGAGTTGCTGCTATTTTAAATTTTCTAGATATTGAAAGCATGCTGCACATAATCTATGTGTAATCTTGGATTATAGCAGGCCACACTAATGCAGAGAGATCATACTGTACTCCTGGAAGATCAAGCATAAAATATACTGAACCTGTTTTCTTTAAACAATGTTTAAGTCAATCAGCTTTGAATCTGCTTGTTAAAGAATAAATTCCAAGGAATTGTTTTAAAGACTGAAATGTAGAACCTATGCTAAAAATCCTACAGCTTCAGAATACTTTCTCCCTTTAATTAGCACAATAGAATCAATGGAATAAACTGATTTTTGCAGAACAGTCCAATGTCCTCAATGAGCTATTTGAGTCTGAATTTTGAGTTTATGCCTAATGTTCCCTATTACACTACTTGAAACTTTCTACCTATAGTTTTTCCTTTTTCATTGTTTAGAAAGAAGAAGTATACAAATTACACAATTAGATGCAAAATGCTTTTTTTCCCACACCAGTAACTGGTCAGCAGCTGGTATGCCTGAAGCCCTGTTTCTGTGTGTAAACTCCTAGTTAGCAAAGCATCCATGGGTTTATATTTGGCTCCAAAACGGATCACTAACTAACAAATGAGAGCCTATAAATAGTAGCTGTTAAATAGCATCTCTTCTTACACTCCAAAGTAAATAGCAACCCTCCGAGGAAAAACAGTCATTATGTAGGATTGATTCTAGTACCTTCGGATATTTTATCGTTCCTCCGAGCAGGCAATACTGCCCTGGGAATAGAGGATGTGCATGTGAGCATATACATTCATGCATGCCTATAATTTCAGTTTGAGAACAGTTAAAATACTCAGCCGCTGCTTATCATATTGAAAGTCCCCGTTTCTGAATATTTTTGCTGACCTTTAAAAACTTTTGAAAAACTAAGTATTTTATGTATTTGCTTTCCTACACTAAAATTCTTGTGGTTTTAAGCTTTTTCCTCAGTGTTTTAATTTTTTTTTTCTTTAAAACCCCTTTTGATGCATACTGATAACCATTTTAAAAATAGAACATTTCAGCTGGGACTGAAATGATCATCTAGGCCAACCAGACTTCAAGACTGACCAAAAATTAAAGTTAGTAATGTTTCAACACTGACAGGTAGGTGTTATTGGCCACCACTCTGGGAAGCTTGTTCCAATGTGCTACCTCCCTCTCTGGAAAGAAATGTTTCTTAAGGTCCAGTCTGAATCTCCCCTGGTGCAGTTTGAACCATTCCCACTGGTCCTGTCACTTGATCCAGGGAGGCGAGATCAACATTACTCTCTCTTCCCCTCCTCAGGAAGCTGCAGAGAGCAGAGAGGTTACCCCTCAGCCTCCTTTTCTCCAAACTGGACAAGTCCTCAGTCTTCAGTCACTCCTCCCAGGACAGTGGTAATGCTGCTCAGTAGGTGCTGAGCTCTAGAGAGGCTGTGCTCAGAGCCCAGGGGCAGGCTCTTGGCTGAGCAGCCACTGCCACCAAGTTCCCATCTGTGGGCACAGGACCAAACACCTCCAGGTCAGGATTCTGCCAAGATGTAGCAACATGTTGATGAAAATACATAAAATAATGAGGTGATTCTGAATGACTATGTAGAACAAGCTCTCCATTCTCATCCTTATATATACTGGCTTCTTGAAAAAAAAAAAAAAAGGGAATTTCTATGGATGAATTCTTTCCTTATTCAGCATATTAGAACTGAATTGATGGCACTTTCTTGCCAATGGAGATTTTTATATAAACTCCCTTTAGATGTTTTGAACTATGTCTTTATGCACAAAACATTATGAACAAAGCATCTTTTTATTCCTAATTATTTTCCTGTTTACTTTTTATGGTCTCTTCATTAGGAATTTGCAGTTGCTTGTTAAGGACTCCTATGGTGGAGCAGTAATAATGGCAATGGTTGACTCAGGAGTGTTGCCCTAATTTTGTTTCTTTAAGGTTGTCTTTCCTAATGGAGTAGTCTCAAATGGGCTACTCCCACTACCCAAATCCACTAAGCAGTGTGTGATGAGTAAACTGTCAGTGTGAGACCATGAGAACAATCCCTTTTGTGTAGGCTGATAAGGATTTGTGGAAATGAAGAACATTGTGCAAGGTCATGGTAAAATATGCTGACAGAAAATTTGTAAGGAAAAGCAATAGTTAGGTAAAGACAGTGGAAGTATTGCCCAAGTTTAATTAACATGATTAAGCACTAAAGTTTTATTCTAGTAGCAGCTGAACATGTCTTCTGTGGTGCTGAGCATTCCCAGAGAGCAAAAGTTAAATTTAGGATTTGACATTTGGGCCCTTCACAAGATCAGGTACAAATTTTACCCAGTCTCTAGATAACGGTTTTCAATAGTAGTAACAGTAAAATAATAACATTGCAAAGAAAAAAGACAATAACATTTTCAAAGAACTATATGTGTAGATGAAGTTAATTAATATTAAATCAATACATCTAATGACTTCCTGAAGCCACTGAAAATATGCCTGAAATATAGCTCTGTATGCCTTTTAACATGAACTGATGAGATAATTTGCTCCCAAATCTCAATTTAACTTATCTTTGTTTAGAAATTATTTTTTAGACAATAAAATTAGATATTATATTATTATTTCCGGTTCTGTTAAGAGCAGTGGGCAAATAGAGGAAAACTAGCAGTAGTATTTGGTCCAAAATTATGTGACCATGATTAAGTCAAGCTGACTAATGAAACCCATGGCTGAGATACAGTAATGCAATCAAGGAGCCAATTAAGTGGCTAAGAGTGGCTCCTAAATGACTAACCTTGCCCCACAGGTTTGTAGTCCTGTCCCATCCTTGCCAGAAAACCATCAGCTTTGGGTTTTGTAGGGTTAATTTTTTTCTGACATTTTGTCATTTTGAGTCACCCCAGAATTGTGTTATGTGAACACCTGATCTTTTACAAGGGAACCAGAAGGAAAGAGTGTCTGGGGCAGAAAACTAGCAAACACCTGCTTTTTTAGCCAGAGTTTATTCCTTAGAAGAAGAATGTTTGTGAAACTATGGCACAATTATGTCTGCACATCATTGAGTGATGTAAATGGAAGAGGCCCAAATAATCTCTGGTGGTTTTACAGTGAGTTTTACCTTTCAGTTAACCATGAATAGTAGAAGACAATTTTGTTTTGGTTCATCACTGATTAACACTCTTTCTGTAAAACAGCTTCACTTTATGAAACTTACTCTTTGTTGTCAGTGCATTTTAATTGTTATAAAAAATATGACAGTAATCCATGCTTGAAAGTATTTCTTGGGCCATCAAGTTTAGCCTTCTGATACAGCAGGGAAATATATTCTACAGTATTGGTTAAAAACTTACTGAGCTTGGGGTTCAAACCAATAACAATTTTTACCCCTACAATTTCCATATTTTGGTATTCCACGGCCTTATTATCTTTTTAGTTTGTTTATTTCAGTGCAAAAATACTTTGATTGGTCAATGGCTCAATGTCCAGAAGGAGACTTGTGATGGATGGTGTCCCTCAGGAGGCTATGCTGGTATCGGCACTATTTGATATTTTCCTCAATGACACAGACAGTGGGTTAACCTCAGTAGATTTGCAGATGACACCAAGGAGAGAGGCGTTTGACATGCCCAAGGAACAAGATGTCATCCAGAGGGACCTGGACAAGCTCAAGGACTGGGCCCAGGTGAACATCGTGAGGTTTAAGCAAGATCATCTGGGTCAGGGAAACCCCCGGTACCAACAGAGGCTGGGCATGAACAGACCCAGGGAAGCCCTGCTCAGAAGGACTAGGTGCGTGAGAGGCTGGACATGAGCCAGCAAAAGAAGCATAACCAGTAGGTCAAGAGAGGTGATTTTCCAGCTCTACTTTACCCTCATGGGACTCCACCTGCATGGGGGTTGGAGCACTGGGTCCATGTCTTGAGTTCTCAGCACAAGAAAGACATGGATGTGTTAGAGCAGGTCCAAGGGTCACAAAGGTATCAGAGGGATGGAGCACCTCTTATTTGAGGAAAAGCAGAGAGAGTTGGGTTAATCAGTCTGGAGACGAGAAGGCTCTGGGGAGACCTTTCACCACTTTCTAGTAATAAAGGAGGCCTGTAAAAAAGATGGGAACAGACATTTTAGTAAAGTCTGTTATTACAGGGAAAGGGGTAATGGTTTTAAAGAGGGTAGATTGAAGTTGGACATAAAAAAGAACTTTTTTACAATGAGGGAGTTGAAACACTCTCCGCCAGAGAGATGGTGTCTTTCCCATCCATGGAAACTGTCAAGGTCAGTCTGGAGAGGTCTCTGAGTACCCTGATCTAGCTGAAGCTGCCCAGCTGATTGCAAGGGGTTGGACTAGATGGCCCTAAAGGCCCCTTCCAATGCAAACTGTTCTATGTTTCTTCCTTTAAAATTCTTCTGTCTATCAGTATGAGTCACTGAGGGTAGGAAAGAATTTCATAAACCTCCCCAGAATCTGCTCATTGTTGCTAAAATACTTATAAATGAAGTATAACACCTGATGAAATGAAATAAGTCAATATGGAACACTTGGTGCATGTACTGTGTCAATGATGCTTACATTACTATATGAAAACTCCTGCAGAATTATGCTCTTCGGTTCTGAAAAGTGTAGTTGGCTTGCTTTTCAGGTTTGCAATATAACAGGATACATTTGAAGAACCAGTAGGAAAGTACATTTCCTGAAACACATCTGCCTGAGAAGGACCCTGCTGTGGGGCTGTTGAGATACTCATTTAACTCTTCGCATTATTCCATCTTTTGCTCACAGTATTGGAATGTGACAAACAATATGCTTTTTGAAGGGGAACTAGGGAGTAATTTATCTTCTTTATTTGTGCTAAGCAGAGCAGGAGGGAGATGCAAGCAGGGATTCACAGCAAGCCATGGAGCAGTGATTAGTAACAGCTGACAGTCTCAAACCAAGACTCTCTTTCGTTGGTTACCTCATTGTAATAACAGAGTACAAAGAACTGACTGTCTTCAAGCCAAGAATTAGAGACCCAGGAACACAGAAAATAGCAGCTCAAAATTTTTTTGGGTAACAAAACACTATTGCTACCTGCACAGCACAACTCTAAAAAGACATCCTTTTATGTCCAGACACTTGGACTAAGCTTTCCTGGAAATGGGATTCTTATGTTGGACATAAAGCTGATTATTTTCTCTGTAAGAAGTGAAAAAATAAGTATATTCGTTTATGAAAAAGCTTAATATAGCATAGCAAATTATTTCAGTTTAATCAGGAAACAGGTCTATTTTGGTAGCTGATAAGACGAAGGACATTCAAATAGTTTAAATCCTAAAGTGTATGTTTTTGCAAGACTGAAATGAATATGGTAGTGGTCGTAAGACTTTTATTCTATTCTCAGAGGATGAAATATTAGTTTTCATTTATTCTGAACTTATTGCCAAAAATACCTGCTTTAAGCATGAAATGCACTGTATCCTATGAAGGGATGCAAGTGATAAAATTACCTTTTCCTTCTGGACAGTGTTGAGCACATTACTCAGTGGTCCATAAAAAATCCATAATGCGATTTCTCAGAATACATGTGCAAACTTTTTATTTCCTAAAATGCTGGTCTGAGTTTAGGCAGACAGTGCCAAGAGTTCTTCACAGTCATGTTTTTGTATGTGCAGCACTTATTAAACAACATTCCACAAAAGTACAGTGTTTCTTGTATCTGACTGGCTTTATGCAGTGTGACAAAACTGCAAACTACTTACTATATTAAATCACTCCTGATGTACATTAGTTGCTACTGAAAAATAAAGATTAGAGGTGTCCATAAGGGAACAGTAGCTAGAAGTGCAGTCTAGATGTGAAAAATAATTTGTTTTTACATTTTGGGTATATAACAAGTGCCTGAAGAAACACTTGAATTGCTAGAAAAATTGACATTATACTAGTCAGAGTGGTGCAAGATTTAGAGAATGGGAAATTAAGGTTTCCCCCCTAAAAAAAGGACAGATATAAGTCTCTATCTGTATGCAAAACAACATGGGTTTTGGGGCATGGGATTGTTCTGATCAGTAAGTGGTCATAGTTTTATGCTGGCGATATCATCTTCTCACTCAAAATATGATTCAGTATTGTTGATGAACCTGTTCTTGGCTTCTTCACGGAAACTTCTAGGAACAGACTCTATTGCAATGCTAGTATCTTATTTGTTTGTCCACTAGGATCTGACACTAGTTAAGTTAATTTTATAAAGTTCATGCAGCAACTATCATTTGGAAGGAAGCTTTGCCCAGCTGGATGTGACTCAAAAAAGATCTGAATCAATGGTCATGTGTGACTAATGCATCTGGTAAACAATCTAGCTGTTGGATTTCTGCTTGGATTTTTAATTTTAGCAGAAATTTTAAAGCATTGAGAGCATTCCTTGTTAATTCATCTATACTAAGATAATTTGGAAAGAAAGGGTGTTGCCTTTAGGTATGTATAATGAGACTTGACTTTTTTGAATAGTCTGAAGTTCCACTAGTAACTGTTCACTCACTAAAGAGCCTTTGAAAAACCTAAAGGATTTTGTTGTTGCAGTAGCAACTATCTATTCTTGCAACAGTTTATTAATAATAAAAAATAGCTCTGCTTTGTTGTTTTGCTTTTTTTAATAAATCTTGTCAGTGATACAACACTGATTCATGCATGTCTGTCCAACTTAAAAATTCTAAGTGTTCATTTTTCTTTCAAGCTAGTAGTTCATTCATCTGCTGCGGTTTTACCCATTGATCTTCCACGAACTGCTAGTGCTTTCTTTTTGTCTATGCCACTATGCTGGTGTTTATATCTCCTCATAATCCTTTTAGTTTATTACATTCGTCCCCAATGTGCCCTGTATTTTTTCAGTCTGTACTATTTTGCAGCACTGTGTATGCTTCCATGGGCTGTTCTTGATGGATTCACACTTTGTTTGCTGACTTTTTTTCCTTTCACACTTCAAGTACAATTTTAACTCCCACCAAGTTCAGTTGCTATAGGCACTGTAGCAACACAAATTGTGTTCAGTGAAACTCCATGGTACCACTGCTATTCTGCTCCCCATAGTGATAAAAGTTAGCTCAGTTATCCACGACAGTGATCTTGGTATAACAGCTTCTCAGTCTGGGAAGGTTTGTCCTGAAAGACATAGTGTCCAAGCCTGTGCTGACATTTGTGCTAAATGACCTAAAGTAATGATTCCTCCATTCCTCTGAGAGTTCAGGCACAAATTCAAAGGTGCACCACTTCACAGTATCTATCCATGTCAGAAGGAAATACACAGAGTTCTTCCCTGTCTCTAGGTCGTTATTTTGAACTAGAAACTACAGAGCAGTAACTAATTAGACAATACAGACTGCTTTAGGATTCTTATTTTTAAAGAATCACAATAACTTGCGTTTGACAAAAAAACAATGCACATAAAGTTTTTATCAAAAAATAAAATAAGAATCCTGTGTTGATAAAGAATCTAGAAACAATCTGAGACTTCCTTTATCATGTATAATAAAGTCTATTTAAAGAGAATGGAATCTGATACAAAAATTATTTGAAAAAAAATGTATAGACATTATTAAATTTATGAAAGTGTAGTATTTTAAAACCCCACTTATAATCCACCCATTAATATGTTAATAATAAATGAGAATATCCTAATGCATAACATGATAGCATTTTTTCTTTTTTTCATAGGAGTAAATCAGAACCTAATTGCACTAAATTACCCCCAAGAATTTAATTAGTAACGATCAAATTAAGTTTAGAAAAAATTAGTTTCTATTTGTGAGTTTAAGGTCCTCTGGTAATATGCCATATGAATACTAAGGAGTCATTACTTTAGCTGCAATTAGTTTATTATATTTTAAATTGTCATTATAATTTGGAGGGGCTTTTTCTTAATGATGTTAAGACTCTTCTGAGAACTCATTAAGAAAGTGTGGAATTGGAGTTTCATGTGAACAGGCTTTTGTTTTCCTTCTTTTCTCTCTTTTGTTTCAATGACCTCCTGAACTCTGGGTCACTGATTCAGTTACAGCCTTGCAACATCAAAGACGTACATTTTTTTCTTTGTATTTCTTCATCTTACAGACTTGTAGGAGGGAATGGAAAGAAGTTAATACTTACTCTGGAATTCCTGACAGTAGCAATCAGTACTTTTTAATAATATTATTACACTCTTTTCAGGATGTTACAGGGCTAAGTACAGATGAAAAACAGGGTTTGGCATCCACAATTCAAGTGCTATAGAGTTGTCATCTGGGCTGTATTGGCTTGTTGGCAGGATTCAGAATATGAATCTCTATGACAGGTCAGAGGTATCAAAGAAAATATCATCTGATTTCAAACTAAACACATGGAAGAGAAGACATGGTTTTTTTAGGTTATTCATTACTGGACTACGATGTTTTACAGAACAGAAAACTAGCTTTTNTTTTTTTTTTACAAACTAGTAACCATCCTAACTTGAATTTGAAAGATTTATTTTCATAATGGATGATGGCCCTTTGCACAGGTTCATTGGCCATGAGACAGATGTTAGCCAGGCTTAGTAAGAACATGTTCTATAACTTGGTTTTCAGAGTTTGGGGAATTAAGACGTACTGAAATTGTAAAATCTGGACAAAGCTGATTTTCAGTACAAGAATGAATTAGTGCATTAATGAAATAGCCATTCATTAGGTGAACTCTTGACCAAAACCTACTTTCTTTCTATCTCTGAAAAGAAACTATGTTCACTGGAGAAGTTCTGATAATATCTAAGTATTCAGAAAAAAGTTAGAAGTGGGTGGTGGAACACCAGAATAAAGTATTCAGCTTTGCATGTAAGTAAAGAAAAAATGAGACAACCATTTATGGAGGGAAGAATCAGAATCACTATGTTAACTGTGGTGCAAATAGTGTATTTCTAGTGTTGTGCTGTACTTTTGTTTTTCATATCTACCAGCAGTAAGCAGCTACTTGTATCATTGTTGGAGGATAAAAAAAATGCATTTTTCTGAAAAAGAGTTAATCCTGTTTAAGTATACAATTATAACAAACCCAAGTCTGATTCTGGAAATGTGATTAATTGAGGCATATAAATAAGTGTTTGTGTTAATGTACTTAGTCCAAAAATCTCTTCACAACTTGGATACACTTGAAGCCCTTGAAGGTCTTTAGTGAAGTAGAGAAGATGAATATTGCTGGAAGATTAATACCAGATCTGATACATCAGGAACTAGAAATCATGTTCTCCAAATACTGGAATACTGGTTTTGGGTAGATGTCAATTTTTTTAGACAAGTGCTCTCTGTTTTGTGACTCTTGAGTTTTCAGAATATAGTCAGGATCTATTTGTGAGCTTCTTTTTACAACCACAGGCCCAAAATTTAGTTTGCTTTGATTTTTGACTTCCCAAGATGATGGTTCTTTAAGAATAGCATTAAGATCTGAAAGCCTCTGTTGGCGCAAATGTTGAATTTTCTTTATTTCCATGTTAATTCCTCAGTCTTAGAATTGAATTGCTATTCAACTGCGTGAAATTGTAAAGAACTTTATCTTTTCCTTTTTACATGACAGTAATTCTTTCTGTCTTTTTTTTTTTTTGCACAAGTCTCTCTGTACTCCAGTAGTTTTTACTTGTCTTTGTAGATCATCATTAGTATATCTTCCTTTGATAGACTCCTGGCAGAGAAAAGGGTCTTTTCAAGATACTATACAGAAGGAATAGACAGAATGTGCTACAAGGAATCCACAGAACTTTTGTATCTGGTAACCCAATGAACCAAAATTTCAGAGCTTGTCATTCCAGGTATCCCTCTTGCTAGTTCGGCAGATGTAAGTGTGCCCACACTAGCAGGAACTGAAAGTTTGGGATGTGCTAAACTGTCTTTTTTTACTAAGTGTGCAAACCTCTGAGGATTTAGTATTTGTATTGATCGTACATATCCCTCTTTCCTTTGGCAATAGTATGCTTTGCAGTGATGTGCACCTGTCTGAAATCAAAACCACTAAAAATACAAACTCTATTGACCTGAGGAACAGTCAGACAGACAACTCAAGAAAGGACTACCTTAAAGACAGGTAGAGGCCTGTAATTTTCTTTTTGCCCATTTCTGGAATTCAAATGGCACTTGCTACTTTGCAGAGACTAATAGATGTGATTTTAGGTAAAGTGGTGTAGCTCAGCTGCAGTGTGCATCAGTGACATCATTAAGTCAAACCTGGGAAGACCAAGTCCTGGAGAGAATCAAAGGAAAAAGGCCTTGTGAAATAGAGAAATGAGCCATCAGAGAGGCCCAAGTGTGTAGAGGTGGCAGAGTATGCCCAGACTTGGCCCAAACTGATGCTTTCTGGAATAAGCCACCATCACAAAACCCCAATAATTTCTGGGGTCACAAGAATTTTTCACCAAACTTCAGCAGTGTAACAGCTGAACCCTGGACTCATCTGTGTGAAGAGAAACAGATGTGACTCTGTGAGTCTGAAAAAGTTTGCACCAAGAGACTTTCCACCAAATTAAAGAAGTCTGGTAATTCTGTGAGGAGATTCTAGGCTGCAGCAAATACTTTACAATGTTCATGACTGTCTCAGGCATTCATCTGGAGACAACATTGCCACAGAGGAATAAGGAGAAGGTATTCTACCATTCTGCCAACCATGTCTCTGCAAAAAGTTAGGAACTAGGGAAAGGAACTATGATACATCTGTAAAGTAATTCCTATTGATGAGAGCAGTTCTTATATATTTGCAATGATTATCTTTTGGGACATTCTCCATACCATATTCAACAGCATCATTTACATTTTGTCGGATTAATTTCTCAATATCTGAACTGGATGATATACAATACATTCAAGAACAACGTGTAAGTAAAGAAAAAAAGAAAATGCACTACCAGGAGTGTCTGGATGAAAAGAATTCTAGCACATGCAGGAACTGCTTTTTCACTCGCTGACATATAACTCAAATCCCAGATATTGCTGGTCCTCAGTTAAATATGTAGTCTCAACAAATTAGTAGAGATTTTTCTTCTGAGTATTTCTGTTTTCTCCTTATTCTCCACCAGTGAGAGCTGTGACATGTGGCTAGAAGACTAGGATGAACATTTATCCGGGAAGCCTTCCTCCTCTTCCAGAAAATCCAACAGCTTAGTGGAATCCAGACCCAAGGTTTGAGTCCTGTAAGTCTTTTATTCCACAGTGGCTCTCCTCATTTTCCATTGCCCAGAATTCAGGTGGAATTTCCACCAAGGCTGTCAAGACACTGGCTTTCAGTACCTCTGCCTCCAGTGATGGTGATAATGATTGATCTACCTTACAGAAGTTTATAATCCAAGTACATGTCTGAAGGACAGTATGTAGTAGACCCAAAAATTAGCTTTGAGAATTAAATGGAAGTAATATGTTATAGGTCAATAACTGTCCATTATCAAAAAGCAAAAAAAAGCAGAGTGAAAACAAGGCTAGAGGAGCTAATGACAGTATCACAGATCCATGTTTCTGAAAGTGACAATGTTCTGCATGTTCTACAATGATCTATGCAGCTGATGCAGTTATTCAGAAAGTATTGCGTGTCTTGTCACATTTCACAGTGCTGATGGAACGATGATATGTTTTCCTTCTCCTGGGGTGTGCAAGTACTTCCTGTAACATTCCTGGTGTTCTCAAAATTCAGCCTCAGGAATTTTCTTCCTTGGATTCTTCCAGTTTTCACAAGCAGTTACAGCAAAGACAGACTGACAAGGAAGAAAATACAATGGAATTGTGCTATATTCAAATGCAGGAAATGAGGATGCAGATCACAGTGTTCAAGGGAGAGATAAGGAGGTGAAAGGAGTAAGAAAGTGAAAGGTGATAAAGCCTGAAAGAAGCCTAGGTGTACCTAATTATGCCACCTTTTCTGTCTCTTTTTTGTTATATTTTGATATTTTGTTAATGGGTCTTACACTGTTGCTATTTGTAAATTTCCCAGAAGTGGGATAATTAAGAGCTACCAACACTGTTATGCATATTTCTTTCCCCCTTCCTTGACAGATGGCTTGATTTACCTCTTTTATTTTGAAGTCCATTTTCATGGCAATGGAGTGAGTTAATGTCTGGTTAAGGTGAGATGAATGTTAAATCCTGGAATTGTTTTTCCTTGGTTTTGAACTGGTTCTTGAAGAACTGTCTGTGTCAGAAAGCTGACACAGTATACACTAGTCAATGCCTCAGATTAATTGAGAGGTGAAATCTTAGCAAGTGAAAACAGAGAAATACTTTCAATCTGTTAAGAAAGTCTAAGGAGTGCAAAACCAACTGTGGGATATAAATTATTCCAATGGTTGTCCAACTGATTTGTCTTCACATTTATCTGATAATAGGTTCTTACTGGAAGACTATGGGAAACAGAAAAAGACAAAGTTAATTGCCCTTGTTTGCCCTCCCTGCAACAGGGGAGCAATGGAATCTGAGGTTAAATTGCTAGTTTCACAGATTTATTAGCCAGTGATGACTGCATCTGTGAGCCCTCTTTTAAATTAATTTAATTTTAATTTGAAACTGTTTAATTAAATTGATTTAATTTTAATTTGAAATTATTAACATAATTGACCTGAATTGTGTTATGTGAAAAAGTACTTCCTTTTCTTTAATATAAATGCATGCTCACGTTATTTCTTAGGACACCCTATTTTTCCTTTATTATGAAATATAGTTAGGAGATATAGTAATACAGAGCCACTCCATTATAGCTTCTGCAAGGAATTAATGACTTCTGTGGACTTTTACAGCAACTTCTGCGGTTGTATCTTTTTCAAGACAAAAAAAAATGAAGTCTGTTTAATTCCTCCTTGTGTTTCATTAAAACGTCATTCCAGCCCTGACACCCTCTCTGGACTGTTCACAGTGAGTCTGAGAACTCTAGTCTGTACTACTGCCCATTTGAGAACTCATGATTAGGTGTGCACATTCCCCTTTCCCAGGTGTATTACTTTGCACTTGTCACCATATTAGTTCACCTGTCAGGTTATCACAGACTCACCCATTATTGAAGATATCATTCTTCACCGTTTCAGTCTTCAATATCCTGAACAAAATGCTTGCCCTCGGTGTCGTAATTCTCAAAATGCTGAGAGTTGGTTTTGCATTTTGGACATTTTACTGTACAAAATGTAAAAATCAAGTATTTTCCATTTACAAACTAATGTAGCTGACTTTACAGCTGCTTTTTTAATATTTTTGGTTTTTTATAGTTTTTTTTTAAGTTTCAGGACTGCTGTTTTTCTGTGACTTACATGTTTGTATAAAACTCAAAAAAATGTTTTGAGTTTTCCCTAATAAATTTTCAGTCCTTCTGCCCTTGACTGAAATCTTAAGAAAGAGTGTGGTTTTACAATGCTCCACCAGAGCTCAGGCCAGATGCTTTAATTCTTGTGTGTTTTTTTAAAACAGTTTTTGCTTTTTGCTTTGTCAGCAAGTGAAGTATTGATGTTATGCATTTGAACTAAGATATGAAAGCCAAACTAAGTCTTTGTGGGCTGAAGGCTGCTCGTTATTGTTAGTTCAGCTAGAATCTCACACAGAATACAAATGGAATGAAAGTATAACAACCTGTTATTCAATACTTTAGGCAGCAACTAAAGTTATATTTTGCAATGAAGTTTAAATCAGCCTTCAATTAAGGACCACTACCAAAACTGAATTATTTTAGAGGAGCTTTAGGTTTTACTATCTTTAGTTATTGCAGACTTTGTTCTTGAACACTGCTGCTGTTTCTGCCTCTTTCTCAGAGGCTAAGACTTCAAACCCCACACTGCTCTGTACCTTTTGCTTTTAGATGTTCCTGCTTAGGTTTTCTCTTTTGTGCCATAATCAAATTTTATCTTATACAGACTGTTATTTTATGCAGGAATTTAATATCAGCTATTATTGCATTTCAATTCTTAGTAAAATCTGACTAAGAATTCACTTAGAATTGTTCTCTTGGCTCTTCTGAAGATAGATTTCTGTGTATTCCATATTGCCAAATTGTTTCAGAGATGGCTCAGAAATAATGAGCTATAATTTAATTTTATTAACACTTCTGAAGTCCTTGCTTTTAGTATTTGCAAAGATTAGGATGTATAGCAATTTTTGAGGAAGACATTCCACCCAAAGGCATATTTAATGTACAAATACTTACAACATTTCATTATGATTTTCCATGCCCTGTAACATGCTGAGTATAGTTTATTTCCTAACTGATTGCCAGCACACTCAGAATCTGTACATCATTTTTTTTTGTGTGTTTTTGCGTGAAAGTTGATATTTCTAAGTCCTGAATACTTCCTAAGCTACCTTTTTTCTTCCTTTTTTTTTTAATGTAGCTGCCTTCTATTTAAACTCAATTTCTTAACTTTAAAAATATTTTTCCAAAATACTTAAGATTTACATGACATGGTTATGAAACATATATTGCCCACATTCCCTAAAAACTGTGGAGTGTAGCAATATGAGAAGGTTCAAATTTTTTCACATTTGGTTGCCTATATAAATAATGATTATTAAAGACTATATGCCAGAGTTGATAGACATCTGTTTTATACAGAAATACAACTACTGAAAGAAAGGTCTTTAAAATAGGTATGTTATAGATTAATTTTTGTATATTTTTAGCTATTGGCCTGAATCTACCATAAAGATGCTAGTCTGAGATGAAACTGTTTCTGAACATGGATCAATATTTTTAATGTTTCTTCAACTGTTTTTTAACCTGACAGGATATTCTGTTTACAAGATGACTGCATCTCTACTAACTTAGCAATTTATATGCCCACACTTTAAAACAATCTCTACTTTGGACACACACAAACCAAAACATGAGTTTTCCTTTTTCTTTTAAGTGTATGAATGTTAAAATTAAATAACTGTGTCATCCAGTTATGTAAATTACATATGCAAATACCTAAATAAATGCATGAACTCGTGTGCATGAAATGTACAAGTGCATAAAATTAAAGCTGCCATGTAATTCAGCTTAACAACACTGACATGTTTATAAAGCTTTGGGTGGCAGAGAAAGAGGGAAGAGTTGCCTAGAAACAATGTAAGTCACTTCTAAAATAATATTTTATGCATTAAAAGAAAGCCATAAATGAAAAAATAATACGCCCCTAGGATGCCATGAATTTGTTACTCACATCAGGCTTCATACTGCAGGACATGTCTTCAGAATTCCTCTGTAGAGAGATTCCAATAAGAATACATAGGCAGCTCAAATCCACTGACAGTCCAAGAAGCGCTTTATTCAGAGAGAATTTGTTCTTTTCCCTATAACTTAAGTCAGCTAAAATGAATGCGAAACTTTTTATTGATTTGGTGGATATTTATTATTCCAACTCCTAAAATTCTTTCTTTAGACCTCTTTAGACAAAAACTAGAATTTTTGGAATATCAGAAAATGTGCCAAATTTTTGAACTTGGAAAATGGATTCAATGGTCTGCTGACCAGCTAAACTGACCACACACTGCTTAACTGCTTCTTGGATTTTGTGTGTGACTATATGAACTTGATCTGGAATGCTGTATTTCTTATGCTTTTCTTAAACACAGAAGTCTAAGACTGACTTTTATTAATGTTTTTTGTCTTCCAGCTTAACTGTGAGTACCAAGATGTTTCATGGGCATTGGTTATGTGTCTGCTCTGCTAGAATAAATTAAAAGGGAATTATTCCTAGGTCCTTCCTCTTTTTTTCCCCTGGGAGAGCAGTAACTGGCTCCACAGGTCTGTTCTGCCTGAATGAGAGACTTTCCATCTGTTGAAATTACCATAAGTATTGTAGCTGATATGAGGCAGCACCTGGGGCCTTGTAGTAGGTGACAGCCTTTTTTCCACGGTACACTTTTCAGCCAGTAGACAGGAGAACACAGGAACTACTTAGAGGCTTCAAGCAGTGTAGATCCTGCTTCAACAAACCTAGACACGTTGCCTTCGGCAGCCTCTTTTTTGAAGAGATGATGCACAGGTCTCTTTATGAGACCTCCCTATTGTATGCTCTGATGTGAAAGGTTAGATGAGCAAATTCTAAATTCTAGCTGTTTATGTTTACTGCTATTAATTTATTATGATAGTAAAGAAGATTGCTATTGTAAAAAAAAAATTAATAGAGGATAGGAGTTTGATATGATTGATAGCATTTGCATCTAGTTACTCTTCAAGGATCACTTACTGTCTCACTCCGATGTTAAAAAAGCAAATATAAAACCTAATTTCTTAAGTTTAATAACATTAGACTGTTTTCTAGAATAAAAGAAGGTGGTGTACATCTGCTGTCTGGGTGTGGGAGGCTGAGCCATTGTGTCACAGTCCCCTGTCATACAACCTAGTTTAAGTTCACCATTATAACTAAAATAGCTACATGGATCTACTGAGCTATGACAACCTAACCTACATGCCTTCACTAAAACTTCCATCACATATAGTCATCTACTTTTCTGCCTAGTAGCTGTAAAAAAAACCCGAACAACATTTCACCATCACTACATCTGAATGGAGCAAGAAAGCAGAGATGCAGAAGGGCAACTGAACTTACCTAAGGTTGTACAACATGTCACAGCACTGACTTTACACATTTTACATCTCCAGGTAGCACTGGGAAAAAAATGGCTTTTCTGCAGTAGAATATGCTTGTGTCCAGATGCTGCATTTTTCCAGATTAGGGTAAGGGGGTGACTTGTAGACTATGTCAAGTTTAGTTGTTTGAACCTTACCCTTGTCCACTGGAGGCAATTTTAAGCAAATGCAGCTACAACTTGTCTTTTAGCTGTGAACCCTGAGAGTTCTTCGTTTTATTACTTATGGAATTTTGTGTGTCTTTTTTTCCCATTGAGGGGATAAATCTTATTCCTTACTGGGTGTTCTAAACTGGCGTCAATCATTGCGTTCCTTTGATAGCCGAACTCAAAAGCATCATATGCACTTCTGAGTGCATCTTAAGAAGATTCCATTCATGGAAATTCCAGCTTTCTGGAATTTGTCAACACTTTGTATGTTTTTCGTTTATGCTATGAACATTTTCATAAATTTTCAGGACACAACCTTGTGTCTCTTAGTCTGCCCCAAACAAAATCACTCATGCCTCCTGCAGTACTCAGTGTTGTTGATTGTTTTTGAAACCCTAAAGAGGTGGGGGAGTTTCTGTTTCTTTCAGAACCCACTAACAGTAGTTACATTATTTGAATTAGAAAGGGGAGTGAATATAAACTAAGACATTATACAAACTACATATTAAAATGCTTTTCTTCTTTGAAGTAAATTTTCCATACTCATTCTTTTAAACTGTTTTTCCACACTGCCTTCTTTTTTTTTGGCAGGAGATTCACAGACTGTGTTTGTACAGAACCTTGCACACAAAATCCTGGTAAGTGGTTAAGACTCATTTGTGCCATATTAGTGTTACTCCCATAAACAGTTCGGACAGTCAGTACTGTCCAGTGCACAAGGTACTGTACTGGTATTCACAAATGGGGTCTTTGCTTGAGTGTATAATTGTTGTATAATCTTTGGTAGCCAGCAGACCTCAGTTTTACTGTTTCTATACTCCTATTCTCTTTCCCCATCTTGATGTATGTTAGCAAATAAATTGTAGACTTACAGTTTCTGCAATGTGCAGCAAAAATTAGTGTCCGGTCTTGAATGGGCTTTTTATGCTTTGCTATGAATTGCCAGACAAAGATATTTGGAGGAATTGTGCAGAATTTAATAACAGCTTATTTACATTTTAAAGTAGTTGTCCCTGTAAAAGTAAATTCCACGTTCTCAAAAATTTTGTGGAAGGAGAAACAATCAGTCTATTAAACTGAACTATGACTAGAACTGTGCAAAGTATTTGCAAATAACCCTAACAAAATTTCTCTAGCTTAATATTTCTCACTAATATTATGTTGAACTATGTTCTTTGTAAAGTCTGGTTGTGAATAATTTACATGGAAGGGATATCAGGAAATAAATGTTTTTGTTAAGAAAAAATACCTCATTCTGGCAGCATTATAGTCAGTGAATAACTGAAACACTCCGAAAAAACTTGTGTGCCAGTTTTAAGGACTGGACTTTCAATTTCATTATCATTTTGTTGTAACAGCTGAAAAAATGTTAATGCATAGTGCTCTTATTGCTGGTGCAATTTTCTCTCTCTTTGGCTATTTCATGATGTGTTGAATTGTTATCATATGCACATGTATTTATTTTATATACTTTTTAGGGACAATGTATATTTTAAAATGATTGTGTCAAGTAATTTTCATGTCAGATACTTCAAGCTGTAATGAAATGAGAAAGCACAAAATACTTTCTTCTTATAACTGCTGCAAATTCAAAATAGAAACAACGCAAAATTGTCAGCCCTCTGTTTGTATAGGAATTCATTTAAATTCATATTAAAGACTTGACCATAATGCAATCCAAATCGGAATTTATTTATTTGATTATTTATATTTCCTCTCATATACCACGTTTTAATTTTGCCTTTGACTTTATATGAGATCCCAGTTGGAAATGCTGGCTTAGGTGTTCTCTCATTTTAAAGACTGTAGACAATGAAGCCCAACATAGAGTATGCAGCTGAATTTGCATCTAGACCACAAAAATAAATAATATAGACATGCATATAATCGTATTTTCCCATAAACATGAAAAGATGGTGAATAGTATGCAAATAACCTGCATTTTCTCCCAAGCAGATGTTAGTACCTGCCTGGTAAAACACACGTCAGAAGATAAAATCTCAGGAGAAAGCTGCACACCTGTTTGAACCATGGGTAATGGTGGGAAGGCATAAGGCAAATGTGACTAAAAACCTCTGAATGTGATCCTGCATTGCTTCTTTCATGAAATACAGAAACCAGGGGTAACGAAATGTGACTGGATTGACTATATCTTGCATAGGTTATTTTCCTGAGGTCTGTGAATAACTATCACAACCGTTACTTGAATAACAGACGTCTTCCATTTCTCAATTTATCCTTTATTTATACAACAGTGCATTAACTATTAGTTGGATTTTATTGTTCTAATTTCTTTGACATTCACAAAGTTTGCAAGGGAATGTAACCATCCCCAGCCTATTTCTAAAACCACAGAGACCATAGTTTATGGTTTTACCACAATTATGTCCATCACACTTGCATATGTACAAAAAGAAACCTAGAATAGAATAATTTCTAGGAGACACTGTTGCTCCTGCAAACAGCAAAATATTTATTCAAATATTTGAGAATTGGAAGAAACAAGTATGTTATCAGCATGAAGACCTGGAGGAGTCACTTTGAAATTAGTTAAGAGGCTTCCACTTTGTTTGCCAAACAAAATACAGGAAATAAGAGATTCGCCTTCAACATACTGAGTGTTCTTAAGACTAACTTGAGAAGGATAAGACTTTTTTAACCAATGAATTATCCTGTAACATGTAAAAAAAGAATCCAAGCATACACGAAATTGCACAGTAGTACACCTGCAAAGTTATATTTAATTATTTTGATATTCACTAATGTCTCTAGTTCATTTGTGTATGAGAATTCTGCAGCAAATATGTAAAATCATCCTTTCTACAGTGTAGAAAAGAGGCTTTTCCCACAATTTTTAGAATAATTAGGAAAAGTATTTTATTCCCATGAGAAAAGGTATAGTCCTCCTGTACTGAAGGATTCTTAAAAGGAAATTAAATCTGCCATTTGTCAATTGCATTGAGTTTTCTCTCATTGCTCCCTACCCAACTAAAGAAGTTTAAAATGTTGTTATTCACCTTGAAAATTACTGTCTGTACTTCAAAAGGAACTCTAAGTATAATCCACTTAATATTACAAGGCACTTGTATGATAATAAGGCAAATCTTACTTATAGAGATTTCTCTTTGCCAAACTCTTTTCTATAATAAAGGAAATGATTGTTATGAAAAAAGGGGTAAAGGGCTTTAAAGGGAAAGAAAAACACATCAAAAAGAAGGGTATTGTTTGGATCCAGAGAATGAAAATTCTTTTCAGAGTAGGATTACTTGGAAACTCAGTTTTCTGATATTTCCTGAAATTCTACTGAGACCTGTTGACACTGAAAATGAGCTTGTTTTATCTAAAGTCTAGCTCCTTGTGATGCTTATGACTCTGAGATGGATTTTCTGGTCTTTACCTGAGTGAAGTTTTTCTACTTAGATTATTGAAAATCATTCAAATCCTTTTATAGGATGATCTACCTAGTTTCCTGATTTACCTTGAACTCTGTCAGAGAACAAGTATGATTGCAGAGTTATAAGGAATTGAGAAATGATCAGATAAATTCTTCTGCAATAATTTATCCTGCATAATTTATCCTGCAAAGTGCCAGCTGACATTGAAAAAGCATAAATATCTCTCCTTTTCTACTTTTAATGGTTCTTCTATCAGTGTCCCACTAACTCAGGGAGTTCTGCAGGTGAAAGGGTCAAGAAGACGGGAGAACATATGACATGTAACAGAAATATATGGAGGTTGGGAATAAAACCTACCATTATTTTTCCTACAAAACTTATACTCCCTAGCTTCAGTGTTCATTTAACTTTCAGTATCCATATAATGTGTGTGCTTAGAAACAAACTTCACATTTTTTCTTGAAATATGAGAAGGCAAGCAGTTTTGTAATTGCCAATACCCTAGTTTTCTTCTAGTGCATTAACAGCTTGTACTTGTACATACTATCTTTGGTTTCTCTGAAGATGTGAGTCTGTGCTCATTTGCATTTTTAAGCAATCTTAAAATTAACATATTTGACAATCAATTAAATAGAGAACAACTTATAGTCTCTGGATCCTTTGTCAATCTCGGTAGTGTATTCGTGTTTTAGATCCTAGGACTGCACAGTGATTTTAATTAAGTTCTCCAAGCTGATTTTCCTCAGATAATTGATAGAATAAACACACCACAGGTACATCCTAAACATTCATAACAAATCTGAGATGTCTTCCATGGAACTTGGGTGGAATGCCAAGGCATACATCATCTTAAGAAATTAAATATTATGTCACTACTTAGAGGAACAACTTGGTAAAGCGCATTCAAAGCTTATTAGAGCTGCTAACCAGAGGACAACAAAACAGAACTGATGGAATTAAGTTTATTCCAGACTTTCTGTTCTATCCAATCTATCCCCTATGGATGTGGGCACATTGGAGTGGGTCCAGAGGAAGTCATGAAAATGATCAGAGGGCTGAAGGTGATCAGAGGAGATCAGAAGTACCTCTCTCATGAGGACAGGCTGAAAATATTGGGGTTGCTCAGCCTGGAGAAGAGACGGTTCTGGGGAGCCCTTAGAACACCTTCCAGCACCTGAAAGGCCTACAGGAGGACTTGTAGTGATAAAAGAGGAGATGGCTTAAAGTAAATGAAGGTAGGTTTAGATTAGATACCAGGAATAAAATCTTTACTGTAAATGTGATGGGGCACTGGCACAAGTTGCCCAGAGAAGTTGTGGATGACCCATCCCTGGTAGGGTTGAAGAACAGGCTGGATGGGGCTCTGAGCAAGCTTCTGTAATGGAAAGTGTCTCTGTCCATGGCAGGAGGGTTGGAACCAGATTTTTAAGGTCCCTTCCAACCCAAACAATTCTATTACAGGATTCATTTTTTTTTTTTTAATCTATTGTAGGAAGACTAGGAGGCAGACAGATGTTTTACATATCTGTGGTTACAGGCATGTGTTATTGCCCACAATCAACAGTTTCAGCTTTCTTGGGTTTTGGCATTGTGTTTTTGAGATATGTTATCTTTGATAACAATAGGACACTGTGGATGAAATACCTGTTCAGAAAGTAACATAAGAGAGTGGAGTACAGTCAGCTTCATAGCTACATATAGTTGCTTGTACAGTTTATCTACGAATGTGGAAAAGCGTCTTTCAGTTCCTCTGTATATTAACTCAAACCTCTTATTACATTGTCTCTAATGCAGCAATAGCAATGCTATGTCTTTCTGCAGGTTGTAACAATTCTAGGACATAGAATGTTCACTTTTAAGATTTTGGTGTGTGCATCTTTATAAAATTATTTAAAAGAGGGTGTGTGGGGGTGTGATTTATTTTGTTTTGTTTTGGTTTACCTGTGACTAAACTGGATACAATTAGTGGCAGGACCAGCATCTGCAGCATTCTCATGAGTAGTTCTCCTGGAAATGAAAAGTACTTCACTTCCCGATAGCTCATCTTATATGATCGAAGAGAAAATCCCAGGATTACACCTGAAGGGAGGGAAAGATATCATTACTCAGTCTTTTAAAGAAGTAATAACATCTGAACACGAACATCTATAAAGTACTTATTGGAAATATCTAATTGTAACCTGTGGTTACAATTTACTTTCTCCAGTATCATCTACCACTATGAGTAATGCTCCCGAAAATTTAAAGTTATTGTCATGGTTTAGGAATGGTGTTCCCAGTTTAGCATTCCCAGCGAAACACTGCAAACCGCGCCCTGCTTGCTCAGTTTCCTGCTCCCCTTCTCCCTCCCACTGTGGCGGGACAGAGAGGAGAACTGGAGGCACAAAATGTAGACATCATGCATCGAGACAAAAAACAAATTACTGAAGACAGCAATGAAATAAGAAATAGAACAGTAATAATTTTAATAACAAAGTGTATAAGAGGTGAATGATTCACACACAAGTGCTCTCCATGAAGAAATCGCCAACATGCTCCAAGAACCTTCCCCTGACCCCAAAAATGACATCAGGTGGTATAGAATAATCCCTGGGTCCTGGCCAAATCCCCTCCTGGCTACTGCAAAAATTCACTTTTTTGTGAATTTTTGTGATGCTGTTTTTTAAAAAATCTGGATTACTGTCAAAGGTATACCTTGAGTGCTAATGAAAAGGAAACAATCCCTGCTACTGCAGCCAGGTGTCTTGAATTCTGGGCTTTTGAGTGTAATCATATATGCAATTCATACACATACTAGCCAGCAGTCTTCAGAAGTCTTGTCCATGCCTGTTTACCCTGTGAGGCCTGATCCTGCAGACGTGCTTCAGATTGAAGGAGATAACCAGGACAGACTATTTGAGTACCCCCCCTGGAGCTTAGTCTTTCCACAGACAAGAAGAAGCAGTAGGTAAGCATCTTTACACATGCCTACCTTCGGGAATACTGACACTTGCAAAGAAGCAGATAATCAGGGTTGAATAGCCTTACTGGATGATTAAGTGATGGGTTTCAATGCCCGAGGGACAGAAGCAAGGGAATACCTGTATCCATTTATCTTGCTGGGATAATGATGAAGATAAATGATGCTTGAGATACACTTACAAATGGAAGCCTTGGAAGGGCTCATGTGTGGCAACCTAAACTTCCCAGCTACAGCTTTGAAGATTTTGTCCTGTATTTGCTACCAATTGCTTTGTTTGCATATTTATTTAGTTATTTGGTTAACAGACATGACCAGTTGCAATTTGCAGTTGTTAAATGGCTTGGTGTCTATCTGATGTAGGACTTCTATAGCCAGCCAAATAACACATGGCTTTATCTGGAGCACATTAACCATAGAGATGGTGAAACTCAATTATCTCTCCTTTCCATTCGTTACTCCATGTTCTTTCCCACTGTCTAGTATTGACATTTGGGCTAACTGTGGGTAGAAAGCTGGATCAGAGGATTGATTCTGCTGCAAACCACAGTGGGTTTGCAGAAAAAGAATTTATTTTACTGGGTTAATTTTCAGCTAGGTCAATTCCCTGACACAATTATTTTGCATGGCGACACAGGCATTAGTGCCTTCACTGATAGATATGTGCCTTAAAGAAGAGTGGGATTGCTCTTTTTGAAAGATAAGCAGACTCATAGTTCATAAAACATTTTATGAATTTGTTCGCCATTGATGTTAGGCAGCAGAGCATTCCAGCTCCATTCCAAATCAGTAGAACTTGATTATATCCTGAAAATGCTGTAACATTGAGCAATTTTGACAACTGCTAGTTCCCATTCTTAGTCACTTCATGGTTTTGCTTTTATTTAAAGACAGATTTTTGACTGTACTTCCATAGAGCAGATAATATCTTCATGACAAATTTTGCTAGCTAAAATATGCTGTCATGCCTCCTACACCAGATTATTGACATCTGCTGGTGAAAGCAAACATCTGTAACTCTCAATTTAGTGACCTCTGTTTGATCATGATTTAGGGACTTCAGCAGGTTGGTTAAGCTAGAGGAGTGCAGAAATGTCTTGAGCAGAAAAGAAAATAGAATGGTGTTCTAAAAAAAATAGTGTTACAGGATGGAGAAAATAGTGTTACAGGATGGAGAAAAAAGTAATTACAGTACAAATGACACCAAGCATGAAGTTCATGTTATGGAAGAGAGTGGCAGGACTAGAAAGCGTTTGGTTTAGTCTCCTTCATGTTGTGTAGTTTCAGGCGGCTGAAGCGAATTTTGCGTAAATCGATCTCTTTTTTTGGGGGTAAAATTACATTTTAAAATGCATAGAAGAAAGGCCTCTGAATTATTCTTGTTTATAAGACCTGCCTTAAAGTTTCCCTCCTTTTCAACAAAGTTTTAAATTCTGCTGCTGTGTTACTCATTATTTGCTTTTTATATGAGAAACACATTTCTCAGCTATAAAGAATCCATCTGGATCTTTTGTTTCTGCACTTAATGAGCACTACATTTTGACAACTTGGTAACAAGCAAATAGAGCTAGACTGGTTTCTTACTTAGGCCACAGTTCTGCAATTAGTTCCGCATGAATTAATTCCTGCACTAGTACAAAGCCTCACTGAGGTTGGTAAGGGTTTCTGAGGCTGCCATAAGAACTAGTCCTTATGCTATGCTATAAGGGCTTGATTATCTGTTCCAGTACCCCATCTAGGCAGTACAAAGTGACCTAAGATGGCTGTTTGGTTGAATATTATTGGTAGTGAGAGTTAGTTTCTGCAGTGCCACGTAAACCTGTTGTGCCAAAAATTATTGGCTTTTTTTTTTTTT
>WBMY01009323.1:85588-102027 GCA_013397315.1 Donacobius atricapilla
ATAATTACAGGGTTTCCCAGCACTGTAGTTTACAGAAAGAATTTCTGCAATGTGAAAAAAAATGTGCCCTGGTAGTTTATTATGTTGAGATGGGTCAACACACACCAGCTACTAATTCTTCAGCCTTAACCTTAGCACTGCTATTGAGCTGTATGCAGTCATGCCCAAGGCATGAGAACCTTTCTCTGACTCAGTTTCCCTGCTTGAAATATATACAGTAGTAGTTATTTCACAGGTATTTCTGAAAATTGATTGTGTTCACATAGGACAAGAAGAAATTCAGACAAATTATTTCCTCATTGTGGGGCTTGATAATGAACGCAGGACAGCATGATTTTACCAATTCCTATTGATTTGAGAATAAATTAAGATTGAACTTTATTTTCTCTTCTGTGTTTGAATAACTAGACAGTGGGTATAATATCCCATCTGACAAAGTTTAATTAACAAAATTCTTGAAACAGAAAACTCAGATTTGGCAAGGTAGCTTTGTCTTCTTTAAACTAGCTTCTTAGAACCAACGTTCACAGGCTTGAAATAGTGAGGTAGCACCATACAGTGATGACACAAAAATAAGCCCAATGACAAAATATCAAAGTCCTGAATCAAGACCTGGTAGGAGGTACTAAACCTCTGGAAGGTGTGCCGTATTCCAACAACCATTCACTACTTTGTGCGTGGCAGGAGTTCTAGTGCTTAGTACCCTTCACAACCAAGACCGGGAAGATTACATATTGGAACTGGCCTTTCTCAGTAAAAGTTTCAAGTTTCAAGTTAATTCTGAAAATTGTAATGAGACAAAGCCTTGTCTGAAACAAGCTCCCACAACCTGTTGTGCAGGTTTCTGTGTACCCTTTGTAACAGAAAAGATCAACTAACGAACACTATCAGAGCCTGACTTCTCAAATGGTTAACAATGGACCATTTCTGCACTGCAGGAAAGAGCAGATTTATCAACAGAATTTGGGCTTTTTCTGGACAAAAAACAGTAGCGCCTGTTTAAGTTAACAAGCTGAATTCTATGCATGTGTTTAGTGCATAACAGAACCATATTGTTAAATACATTATACAGTTCATAATGAAAAAGCAAATCAGCTTGGAGTTATAACAGGATTTTTGAGGTGCTCTTGCCAGTGATATAGTTAAGTTTGTGGGAAAAAATATTTGTAGATGATCCTGATGATAATCAGAACTATCTAAGAGCTTAAAGCATTTTATTGCATTGATTTTATACCAATGTACATGTTCAAAATTAAATTCATTATGCATGAATACAGTGAAGAGAGGATTTGAAACTTGCAAGGAGCAGATGGTGAAAATAATTCTGGCAATTAGGGTAATGGGATGTAAATGGCAAAAAGTAGTTATGATTTGGAATTCTTTATTCCAAAAATAGGAACACATTGATAAATGGCCTACAGTCTTCACTTCTAGATGCTGGGTACCAGAAATGAAACAATAAAGTCTTCATGTCAGACTTTAAAAGCTGTGGATATACTTGTATGGCTAAAAAACCCACACAACTTTCTATATAAAATGCCTTAAATGGATTAACATTGAAGTGTGATGAAGTAAGCAGTAAAATCAGGGTCTAAAGTCGCAAGACAAAAATACTTTTGTAATACAAATTTTTTCAGAACAGATAGCTTATGGAGATGTCTGTTTTTTAAAAAATAAAAAATCAACACAATTTTTTTCAATTGAATTTGAAAATAAGCATCAAAATCCTCATTGGAGAAAATGAAGTTCTTAATTGTGTCACAAAAGTGCTTTGGTCTCACAATGGTGGAGGGCTGTTTCGCATGACTCCTTGTGTTGTGTTTATTAAATGGGGGGCACACCTATGCACGAGTTTAAAACAACACATCAATTAAAAATATCCCAAACCGTAACTCTTAGAAGATGGGAGACGGGGCTTTACCCCACATCTAAACATTCATTCAAGAATTTTAGGGAAACTTAAGTCTATCCTTCTGGCCCACTTAGACAACTATATATAAATTCAATAAAAACAAAAGAATGCCTTTTTTCATTATTTCAAATAATTCATTATTTTAAGTCTAAGTTATTGAAATGAATTCTTATGAGCTTCTCGTTTCCATCTTATTTCAGAATCACACAGGAATTAAGACCATACAATTATTTCAAACTTATATTTGTTCACAATGCCCATGCTGAATGCTGCATTTTCAAGAAGTACAGAATTCTGACTTGTACTTCTTAGCTGACCAAACATCAGTTAAATGTATTTCAAGAAGAAATTACTATGTGTTGTATCAATGATGGTGTAAGAGCTGCTTTGTCTTTATCAGTGCTTGCCAGTTCAATCAGAACACACCACTGAGACCTGTATACACTTCTGCTTTTTACTATAAATCTCAAAACACTGTTAAATGAGGTCCATATCAATATCCTTTCCCTTAATATATAAGGTACAGAATTATTTTTTCTTTTCTGGTGGGAAACAAAAAATATTCAAAAATAACTGGAAAAAAATAACTTACACTGAGTAGAATGCTGCTCTAAACAGCTGTTTTAAGTTCAGTTCCAGAAAACCTTGTAACCAGCAGGCAAATAACATTTTGTTCCTTAACAGCAATTGGGCAAGAGCCATGAGGGAATCAGGCTTCTACCAGTTTAATGGGACATTGTATATTTTTGTTAGCTGCACAGCCATTTCATTCCTACATTCCTGCAGAGCTCTGGAATGACTGCTTTTGTTCTTTGGGTCATTTGTTATTGCTTAATTTACCATTTTGTTCTGACACCTTTTCTTCTAACAGCCAGTTTCAGATAAGTCCACAACTGTATTTACTTGAGACAAACAGGTAAATTACTTCTCTAGTGATAAGAAATACTTCAAATAGCCAGCAAAATCCCTTTCTTAATTTCTTTCCTTGCTTGCCACAAGAATCACACAATTTGCTCAGCATGACTTTGGTTTTCATTTTTTTTTTCCCACAATTTTATATTGAATCTTCACCCCTGGTACCTCTGGTGTATCACCCCCCCTTCCTTGCTTTCTGGTTTTCCTTATGCAGATAGGAAGGTATGTTCCCCATGAAACCATTTTATTGAACATAAATGCCAGGTTATAACTGCATGATGACACTGCAGCAGGGAGCTTAAGGACCTATGGTCCAAGTTGCCATATTAGAATCTGTATTAAAGTGGAATATGTGTTGATTTGGACACAAGCAGCTACTTCTCCTTTGCCTGAGACAATCTGTGAGAGGAGTCATGGGAGAAATAATGTGGAAAAGTCAGATATTCTACACATGACTGGGATCCAGAGAAGATCTAGGATCTGCAGAAAGGGACATGTCCAGGGAACAGCAAGTGTATAGCAAAGTAAGAGTCACTTGATGTCAGAGAGTTGCCCACTGCACCAGAAGAGAAGTCAGTGTGTGACCTTTGCTCAGGGGCCACTGGAGTGCCACAGTGCTCACAGCTCCGCTGGGGAGACACAGAGCCACAGTCTTACAGTAACAGTGCCTCAGGAACACTTGTCCTTGAACCTGAGCCTGAAGGTTTGCTTTATCCTGTAAGAGAGATTATTTTCTCAAAAACCCCACACCAGTATTCAGTTACAATTTGCAAAGATGCAGAGGCGTTTTATAGTAAACCTGAATGGTGGACATTTAGAGCTAGATGAACAGAGATACATGGGCCCTTAATACCCAGCTCAAAGTTAGTCAAACACTCTGCCTGCCACCTTCTGCCCATCTCTGGAGGAGCCTGAATTCCTAAAACACCTTTGCAGCTATAGCTGGGTACTTCTGCATGTTGCCTTTACTTGCAGGCACACTATCTCCTCCTCGGATTTTGTGGACAGAAAGCATGCAGGTGGAAAGGGGAGTCTGAGGCTCTAAGAACTGATGTAACTAAGCAATTAGCAAAAGCACCATATGAGCAGATGCTGCTTAAACTGGACACCAAACCTGAGGGTATAACAGATTCTGAGTGCTGTTAAAAAAGCTTTTTAGAAACCACAGAAATTTCTCCTTTGCTATTTCTTTGCTCTAGTTTGCTCTACTCATACACTTTTTTCCTTTTGTCTCTAGTTCTTTGGCTCATTTGCCTGTCTTCCCCAATTAGGAGGTAATTTTGTTCCTTTGAAAACATGTCCAAAAAATTGTTCTCTTTTTATCCAGCTTCAACTTCTCTGTTTGTGTTTAAGTGTTTTTAAATTTTTTTTGCTTGTTTTCCTTGAACTGTTTCTGTATTTATTTCTTGTTTGTAATCTTTGATTTCTTTCCTCTTTTTTTTTTTAAATTTTATTTTATTTTATTTTTAAGACAAGCAATTTCAGGGCATTAGTACGGGATGTGGAATGAAGAAGAGTTTTCACTGCTGGCACTGAAGCAGACTGTTCTTAATGGAATAGGGACATTACTCCTGATTTCATCCTCAGACAACAGACTTCATTGAAAGACAAACTGTGCCTAGTTTATATACTCGTTAGACTCTGAGCTATATTAAAAGAAATATTGTCATGCAAAAAAACCCAAATAATTCAATGAACATACAGGAATAATATCTTATTATGCATATACAAAAGCTCAGATATAGATATATTCACAATATGTATCAGATTATATTTTATAAAGTATTACTTAGAATTATGGTACTACTCAGTGCTTTACAAAGTTACTGTAGTAACTGTTCTTTTCATTCCTGGCTTTACTTTGCTGCTTCATGTTCATGAATGAAGTTAATATATTTACTCCCATAAAATATAGATCAAAACAGATACAAAAGCTTCTCTCTCAAAATTTATAGGATACGTTTCCTGCTTTACATTTCTGTCTTTCCTCTTTTTCTTTGGCTGGAAGCTGACATATTCCTTACCAGCACTGAATTCTACTTTTCCCTTCTGTGGTTTCAGCTGCCCATCCATATTATTTTGTCCTTTTTACAGTGTAGTTGCATCAAGGAATCACAGACAGTGAGACTGAGATCATTCATACAAGAATTTTGTGCAAATATTCACAGAAAACAGACCTCTACTCTGAGGAACTTTTAGCTTAGTTTTACAGAGATCTTGAAGTTGGATATAGAGAGTTGCCTTTGTTTTTCTTATTCCAGCTTAGACCCACACTACAAAGAACTCATTTGGACTGCCTTGGTATGCAGTTTAGTATCATTATTACCAGGACAGTCAAATTATGCATTCATATCTCTGTGGAGCTAGTCCAACTTCTAGTTTCTACAAAACCACCTGTTAATGTAGCTTACTGCTGATAGTCTAAATCTGTAAATGACTGTAAATGACTGACAACTCTTAGCTGAAATTCATGGAATCAGGTTAACATTTTCTTAAAAACATAGTTAGGATGCTTTCAGTCCCATGCTGTTTGATTATGAGCCACTTCATCCCTAAAATCCTCAGTATGACTGTGAAACTATTGACAGATAGAGCCTTCCATATATTTCGTTTACTTGCCAGCAGCTTCTTCGAACACATGTATTTCCAGAAATGTTTCATTTCAGTTGATTAAAAAGAGGTATCATGCCTTACTTCTTGTGAGTTAACTCATCTGCAAGATATGTTGTAGCATAGATGATTATTTAGATATAGCCTCAGTATAGGTAATGACATCTCTCTTCTCACTGTTAGGCGTTATTCAGAATGGTAGAATTTTCCTATCTTAAAGGTCACAAAAATGGCACAAGGAAACTTGCACCTGGAATAATACTTACTTAATTACACAGTAAGTACCTGAGTCCAAACAGTGACCTTTTAAGTTCCTCCAGAAAAAAAAAAAAAGCTTAGTTCCGGAAATCGATAAAGTTAATGGGCACAACTCCATTGGCTTCGGAAGACTCCTCAGTTCTCACCCTTCTGCATGTTTTTTTCTCAGAACTGCCATGACCTAAAAATCTATGTGCCTAATTCCGGGCTAAGTCCTGAGGGACTAGCAACTGAACAGAACTGTCACACAGAATGCACAGAATCATCTGGACTTGGGATACTCTGTGTTCCTATTCTTGCTCAAATGATCACTTCACAGCCTGGGACTTCCTGTTATAGGTGAGCATTTTAGTCACTAGGTTAAATACAATGCTGTCTTTTGCTCTCTTGGTATATGTATTTGTCCTCAGAGGTCTTACATTTCCCTCTGCCTCATAACATGGCTTTGAAAGGAATGGTGGAATTGCCTCCTCCTGTAACCTGCCTTTTGAAAGGAAAAGAATAACCTAACTCCTCAAGTGCTGCTGACACAATTCCCAAGGTGAGGACTCTCAGGCTTCTGGACCTTCACTGGGTAAAAATGTCTGGCATGGTCCTGACTCAGAAAGGAGTGGGAGTAGGAATGCAAACTTGTTTGTTTGTTTCTTTGTTTCTTTGTTTGTTTGACTACCTATGTTCCCCCTGGCAAGTTTTAAGCAGTTACCTGCTTAGGTCATGGACTTGTGCAATTACCCCATTGGGTCTCCTTGCTCCAGCTCATGCTCTAAAAAGACACACAGCTCTGAGATTTAGATTACATTGGCAACCTCCTTTGCTTGCATTTTCAGCTTTGAAGAACTTGATTGCACATCCATGTCTGTTTAATGTATGGATTCACAAGTCAAAATTTTTTTAAAAGACATCAAAATATATGTAGTAGACATTGTCAACTACCTTTGGTTAGTACTCCCAGGAATTCCCTGATTACTGGTCCTGTAATACAAAGGCAATTCTACTCTTTTTCTTTCATTTAGCCCTTGTGCACGGTAAACCCCAAACATTTACTAGAGCCAATATGAGGTGCCAGATTATGTTGCAATGTAAATAATGCTTAAAACTTAAGCCCCATCTTTTATAGACTTTGTTTTGAATAAATCAATTTTCGGTTATACCAAGCTACAATAAAAGGTGAAAAACAAACAGACACTTTGTAACTCTCAAGTTCATTTCTATTCATGGTCTTCTAACCATGCCAATAGAAAATATACAGACACGCTAAATTTCAAGCAAGATACTGGATTTTTTTAAATGTAGAAAATTGAACAAGAATTCAAAAGATGAATATAACTTCTGCTAAAAGAAAGGACATGGGAGAATAACCAGGAAATATGACTAGCACTATCATTTTGTTACTGTCCTGATTCTCCCATTATCCTTTTGACTTTCTTTGCCTCTTTTCCAGTATTTAATTGCTCTCCTTTTCACTGTTGTACAGCTCACCAAACCCATTACTTTACTCTTCTAATTAAAGAAGTCTTATGAAACCTAGAAGCAAAATAAGTTCCTCTTGAATGGATTTTAAAGGGTTACACACCCTGTGGTTTCATTGTGTTGATTGAAAATGCAAACACTGTCTATACAACTTCAAGTCTGATGGGTTGACAAAATAAACGCAAAAATCCAGCTTTTACTAAAATTCCTCTGAAATAATTTCCGTTTGTTCTTTTACTATTTCCATAGTTTCTTACCTACTCCATACCATATATATTTTTTGTATCCATGAATAATTTAGGACATCTTGAGGAGGAGCCTAGTTGCTCTCTAACATACATTGTAGATACCATAGAATATTCTCTAAACAACAGAGATGGAGAAACTGATATGGGAGGCAGAAATTTCTTAGCTCCTTGCTAAGTCCTTTTTTATCATCACTTGCATTGCCTTATTGCTCCAAAGCTCCAGTTAACTGAATTGTAATACACTGCAAAAAATTGTATTATTATATACGCTAAATCCCATCAAATCACAGAGCCATTGAGTCTGGAAAAGACCTTTAATGTCACCAAGTTCAACTCTTACCCTACCACTAAACCAAGTCCTGAATGCCACATCGATACAATTTTTAAATATCTCCAGGGATGGTCTGGTTCTGTTGCTTCTCAGGGCAGACTGTTTCAGTGTTTGGCAACCCTTTCAATGAAGAAATTTTTCCCAATATCCAACTAAATCCTCTGACACATCTTCAGACCTTTTCCACTTGTCCAGTTCCTTGTTATCTGTGAGAAGAGGCCAATCCCCACCTGGCTACGACTTCCTTTCAGGGAATTGTAGAGAGTGATAAGGTCCCCCCTGAGCTTCCTTTTCTCCAGGCTAAAACCTTCCATCTCTTTCAGCTGCTTCTCACAGGACTTGTGCTCCAGACCCTTCCCAAGCTCCATTGTCTGCCTCTGGACTTGCTGCAGCCCCTCAGTGTCTGCCTTGTTGTAAGTTTACTTACTATAAGATTACTGGGTTGTAATTGAAAATGAAATGAAATACAAAATCTCAAGGAAATGCACAGCAAACAAAAGAAATTGGGAGGATTTTCAGAGGATATACACAACTAATGTTACTACATGGATTATTTTATGAGCCTGGTGGTTGCAAAACACTTTATTTTCCTTTAACAAGGCAGAAAAAAAATGTAGTATGTGTCAGCTACTGATCTAGAAGTCTTTGCTACAGTACAGTAGAAATTACCCCAGTGCCTGCATTTATGTCTTGCTTTTTTTTAGCAGTCTTTTCAACATCTAGAATATCTAGTCCCTTTGTTTATTTCTCCTTAATATTTGATCTATTAATATAGTTTTCCAAATTCACTTAAATATAAGCATTTTTCTATGATATCATGACATCTACGATATCACAGCTGAAACTTTCAGATGCCTGGCTACTTCATGAAATTCTGTCAGAAGTTTAAACGAAATGAATTAAATTTTCAGGAATTCACAAACAATTGAATGTACCATCTTCAGCCACCCCTTCATTGTGGCCAATTCAAAAGCATTTCATCTCCAATGACATCTTGTTCTAGCTTTACAAGTGCTAGTAAGGATCTAACAATGTTAAATATTTACCCAGCATACAAATCACTGGCACCTTGCTTATGATTTTGTGCTAGCTTGCAGTCACCACAGCAATTATAGTGCCTGTCTACTGAAAAATGGAAAGGGTTGGCAAGCCCTAATACTAGTTAATTTCATGTTGATACGTTTTTTCAGTCCCCTTTCAGGATCAACACAAAAGTTTTCTTGAGAATCCTTGAGACTCTGTTTTGGTTGTAACATACCTTTCTGATAGCCTGATGGCCATACTCTAATAGCATTCAGAGAATTTTCTTGTAAAACCTCTGAGAAACCACATCCTAAATGTCCCAGAGAATTACTGCCATGCATTTTGCCTAGGACAGCCTTGAATTTTGATTTGTAAGAAGCAGTATTACATAAATACGTTTATTTTAACTTCTAGAGAGAATTTTGAGAATCTCAACAGCATTTTTTCAATCTGTATGAAGTGTGGCATGACTGTATGTTTCTCTGGACTGTTTTATGATCATTCAGACACACTGCTTTTGAGCACCACTTTGGAAGCCCACTGATTTGAAAATTTGCAGTGTTAGCATAGAAATAAATAAGTTGATATTTGGCAGATTTTGCCTCGTTACTGTGCACACCTGCTCTCCAGAATGCTTAATTGTTATTCACAAGGTAGTCAAGTTTATTGTTGCTACTCTGTGCCATGTATGGGAGTTCAACAATCATTGCTGTTTCATTGCAGTTAACTCCAGAATAAATGGTAAGAAATGTGGACTGTGATAATATACTAACATTGTTTTATTTTGCAAGTGTCTGTTAAACTAGAGTACTGTTCATATTTCACAGTCTGACTTTTACTGCTGGCTTCTTAACAGCAGAGTTTAAGTTCTTTGCATTTCTATACTTCTTCTTCCTTCTAAAAAGAATAATCTCTTTTGCAGTTCTAAGTGTCACTCTGAGTTTTATGGTGTCTATGTTTTTTTTTTTCTTCCAAAAGTATAACTATTTTATACTTAAAAACAAAAATATTTTTTTTTCAGAATATTACTTGGAAGATTTGCCACTCAGTGAGAAATCAACTGTATCAGGCAAGTTCTTTAAGACAGCCCTGAGACAGTCAGACTCTGAGTTCAACATAAAAATAATTTCTCTTTAACTGTAGCCAACTACCTTGATTTTCTTGCATATATCTTATTAATTTCTTTTGTATAATTTCTCTTTTTATGTTTTAACACATTCTTTCACCTAAAACTCAGGTCCCACAGCTGTTTGTCCTTCAGTGATGGATCTTCACTTTGTTCTCATGCAAATTTTACCAATGCTGCCTTAGGAATTGTCACAGTATTCAGTCTCAATACATAGCAAGGTCAAACACTGGGTATGGCAGCCTCACCCTCAAATGGATATAGAGAACTGCCAATAGGAGAAAGATGTTGCTCCAACGCACAGGGCTGCCATTTTTGTGGGCATTATCCTGAGTTTTGTCTTCCTGTGTATCACAGACTTGTACCTCCTAGGTCTTTAAACTGTTGTTCAGACAGGGAGTCTTCCTGAGAGAGAAGAATCTGCTCCTTTGCACAACTTCTCTCTGTTCAGATCTTTTAAGGGCTTTATGGGGTTTTTGTCTTCTGTGTCACGAAGGATCCTTTTGAGACTTTATTTATATCTTTGTTCTTTTTGTTCAGGGACAAGGGACAAGGCCTTCATCTCACCTTTTTCCTGTATTTTTAGCTAGTTTTTTTTTGTAAACACACTAGAAAGTTTTGGAATCTCCCACAATAGAGGTTGTATGGGTTTATCTATATTTCACACCTATTGTGAGATTGCTGGCAATTACAGAAGCCTGGCTTCAATGACACAGCCAGGCCTGCATTCCCTCTTCCCTTTGGGTAACAAGGGAGTCAGAAAACAGGACTGGATTCATCCCCTTCCCCCTTGAATGTCCTAGCAGACAACTGCAACATACACCTCTGGCAAAAGGATTTTAGCTAGCTAATTGGAGCTTAATAACTATGCAGAAACTGCTTTTCCTAGTACTTGCTTCACAGTCTGTCTCTGTTTCACTGAGCCCCTCAGTTAAAACAGCTTTTCTCTACAAACAGCTTCTAAGGATCTCTGCTCAGCAGCTCTCTGTGTCTCAGACTTTCCTTCAGTACAAGTTCAGAACCCACAGGAGATTCTTTGGCATTTAGAGTCCAGTCAGAGTCTCGGATCCTGTGTCATTTTGCAGAGAATGGGATGTGAGAATGAAGGCAGGCTGATAAAGGAAGTATATCTGAAAGGAAGGAGTTTTTGGGGACAGGATGATGATTCTGAGTAGCATGGGAGAGCCTGAGATTTTGCCAATAATTTGGCTAGCACTTCAAAGTTTGTGAGACTTCCTGCAGGTTTTCCATGAGCCACCATGATCCCGACACCACCTTAACGTGCTCCTGGTCATTGTGATAGTCTTGATTTACCAGTGGTCAGGCTCACAAATTTGTCTCACATGATTGTTCTCCTCTAGTGGGTCTTGACAAGATTGACTACAAAAAACTAATTAATAATATCTTTATTTGAACAAGAAGAATGTGAAAAACTGCATTATAATTCACTTACTGACTATGATTTTCTCCAAGTTTCTTGAAGGGCTTGAGAAAAGTTTAAATTTCACTAAAAATATTAACAATTATTATGACAATGTGCTAGACAGACCCTACATACGCAGAAGCTGTAGTCCAAAGGACATACCATGCATTTTTTTAGGGAAGAGAGAATAGTTCTAAGTATTTTTCAACATGAATTATAGCTTCTTGCATCTTCACCACTATGTTTTTAATGAATAATTAGCTTAGTATGGTAGCAGCTAGTGAATTTAGTTTAGAATTCAGTTTAGAATCGGAGTAGCAACAGAATGGCTATATAAATATTTCTCCTTGTCATGTGAATACCAGAAAAACTTCACACTATTTGCAAAATATCTGTATACAACAGAGAGTATTACATGTTGTAGTTACCCACTTCATAACAAAGCGCAAGTTTCCCACTACAACACAAGCCCGAATCCCCACTATAAACTACAGTACTGGAACTAAGATAAGATCCTATGCCCTTAACCTCTACCAAAATCAATCCTGCTCAGCAAAGAAATAGGAAATGCTCTGTTAAAAAAGGCTTTTTCATGTCTATCCCTTGATAACAGAGATGCAAAAAAAGTCCCTGAAGAAATGTTGCTCTCTCTAAATAAAATCTTTTCCTGAGTATGTTTTCCATGAAAACTTCTGGACTGACAGCTCCAAGAACTGTCATCTGTCTGTTAGATTACAGAGCATTAAGTATTATTTCTTGTAAATGATTCAACCCTGGCCTGAGTATGCTTTGATTTCCACCTAGTCTCACATCCAAGCATCTCTAGTGGGACAGTCAGTAGTGCTAATTGGTGGGCTAATTCTGCAACATTGATTACTGTCTATTAGGAAAGGGATCAAGTCCACGATCCAATTTTCCACAGATCACCAAACCACTGAGTGATGGTAACAACTTAGTCCTTGCCAAACTAGACAGATGGGGTTCAACCACTGAGTGTTTTCCAAACTCTTTAGCCATCTGTTCCCTACTTCTGAGTACAGCAACAGCAAACAACTCTCAAAAGCCCCAAATCTTACCTTTTGATAATCTATTAACCATGAAATTACTGTTCTAATCATATATAGTTACTGCAAAATTACACTAAAAATAACAAATATAAGAAAAATTTTGAGCATTTTGTGATAATAACAGAAGACTTTTTCTTCCACATGCTATACTAGATATGTCTACAAGTTCATGAGCAGAACTGGAGTAGCCAGCTCATGCTAAGCTGCACATTTTCATCAGTTCTCCACCTTGTGTTCCAGTGCCTATTGATCCTCTGCTGTTGCTGGTAGTGGAGAGGTGGGCAGAGTGTCAGTAGTTACCTAAAATTAATTGGAACCAGCAATAACAGCAAAAAATTGTCCAGTCTACATTTCATTTCCACACTGACATATTTGTAGGAGCTCTACCAGATGTAGATGACAAAGAAAAAATTACAAAAAAAATTTTTTAATGTGCTGTATAGAAAAGTAACAAAGAATTGTGTTCTTTGAAGTCGGACAGTGTTTCAAAACTTGCTTGACTTGCTCTGCTTTTTCTGACCATTGTAGATAAAACACCAAAATTTTCACCCCGATATTAATGGGGCTTTTACACCAATAAAATTCTTAGTTAGGAATTAAAAACACTATCAAACACCATTTATAAATATCAGAAACTGAAGTTATTTCATGGCAAAAAAAGTACTTTATTTTACCAATAGGCAAATTAATATAAATGTCTCACAGAAAAAGTCCATCAAACCTGAAATTAATTTGAAATAACAGTGCTGATGTGGTATCAAGTAACAATAATGGTAAAGCCCTAAAATTTCAATTCCTGAAATAGTTGTAGAAACACAGCAAACAAACCGATACAGAACAGCATTATGTAGGATATTAGGGCCTACATAGGCCCAAGATATAGACTATTATCTTTAGGCGCTTACATATGGCTTTTCATCACCATCATGATCAGATTCACAATTTCATATTTTAAATTAATGAGAAAACCCATTAAGTTCTTGCTCATCCTGTAAAGAGTGGTTATTTCATGAAATATGGTGGCACTTTGAAAATCTCTAATTAAAGAAAAATTATCATAAGTGATCATGTGATCATTTAAAGGAAAATTAGTTTTAAAAAATCTATGTTTTTTTCAGCTCTAATGCTAATTCAAAGTATGTAGCAATATTTTTAATTTGCATTTTGGTGCATTCCAAATCTAGAGGCTGTTTGATGTACTGAATTCCTCTCAGTATACTCTTAAAAGGCATTTAATCAGGGGCTATCTTTCAGTCCTTTGAACAGGTACATTGCCATTGTTGCCCAAATTGCATCCGAAAGATGCATGTGTAAGATTGTGAGTGGCTGAGGGAGAATAAACTTAGGTTTGCACTTATCAAGGGAAAACTGAGAAGATTGAGGCTGTATTTACTCTATGCCTTTGCTTAGAAATATCTCTTCATTTCATTAATTGAGAGTTTCTGTTCATTGTAGCAAAGTTTTAATTTTTTGATAGTTTAAGTGAATAAAAGTTACTTCCTGAGCATTTGGCTGCAACAGACTTTGCTAGGAAAAGGTACAATTGAAAACATTCAATTCAGTTGTTGTATCTGATTCTTTAAGAGAAGAATTCTAAAACAGCTGTTCTGGTTGGTTTTTCTCACCAAAATTCTTCTTCGGAATTACTAGAATAATTTAATGGCTCTGCCTTAAACATCAAGCAGCTGTCAAAGCCAAAACTCCCCAAGCCAGAGCATTCTTATCAGTGCGGAAGAATTTGGAAACTCATTTGTAATGCAAATCAGCCAGTCACATCGTCATTGTCAAATGCACTAGAGAACAGAATATTCCTATTGAACAAATTACTCACCAAGAATCACAGCAACAACGGTGAAGAGCACAAAGGCATTCCTCATTAAATAACTTTTAACATCATCCTTTGTTATGCTCTGCACTTTTTTTTTTGCCAAAAGTGTACGTTTCCGGACTCCTTGTTGAATTCGTTCCATCCTACTTCCAGGTTTTGGATCTTCTCCGTTACCTTTAGTCATTTATCTTGCTGAAAGCTTTCTTTTATAATTAACTTCTGTCAGTATCCCTTCAGAAAAGTGGAGGACTCTTTTCAGTGGGAGGTACTGGAGAAACCTGCAAGACAAGAAATATCGAACATTGCAGTAAGATTTTAGGGGAATGATTAGTTATATATTTACATAGAAGCAAATATTCTTCATGTTTCAGTAAAACTTGTATTGTTCTTAATATCTAAGCAGTTTTTGATGCAAAATCTCAACGATTTTGAAAGAAGGATTGTATGGACTGATCAGATAAATGTCCCATGCCTTCAGAGATTAACCTGAACTGCCGTCATGCTGTAAAACCCAGGAGTAACTTTTTTTTATATTCGCTATTGATACATAAATATAAAATCAGTACAAACCATAGCAACTTTAAGTATTAAAACATTTAAAACTATCTGTCGGGCTTACTTTTGCACTTTTTATCAGGCCATTATTATTTGAAAAAAAAATCCAGCTCACCTTCGTATTAACCATTGAAGAGGAATATTTCACTCAAACTGGTACATTTAAATTGTTCAACATTTCAGATGTTTTAAAATGATTGAACGCATTGGCTCAATTCTTTCTTTTCACATGGAAAAAGGCAGCAGCAATAGTTTATTTATCCCTCATCCACTATTTAGAAGATATGTCTTTGACAGCTTTATGTTGATAACATTCATCTTCTAGCCGTATAAACTACTCTGAGCACAACTGTAAAACATCAGAAGTAATAGCCTACTTAACTTGTTGCTTCAGACTGTAATACCAGCTCTCATGGCAGAGTAATAATTAGCTTGTCCTGATAGCAATTATGAACATATATCACAGAATCACAGACTATACCAAGTTGGAAGGGACACATCAGGATAGTGGAGTTCAAATACTGGACCTGTGCAGGACAACCCAAGAATCACACCATGTCTGACTTTAAAAAATCACGCTCTGAATTAACCTTAAAAAGTTTCGGTATTATAAGTTTTTCATTAGGTATTGCTTTTTATTTTAGATGGTGGGTGTTTGTTTCGATGACTGCTGGATATGAATTTGTTTAATATTGGAGGCTCCTCAAATGTTTTTTCCAGACTGATAATCCCATTTTCTGAAGTCTTGGTTACTTACTGGCATGATTTTTAAAAGAAATTAGTAATGAATAAATGGATAAACTAAGGTACTTCTGCTGAAATCTGACATCTCAAATTAAATAAATTTAGTGCCAAAACACTTTTTTTTTCTTTTTTTGGAAGCACTTAAAATATAAATACACAGGGGGTTCAGCCAGCACATTTTAAACAAAATCGTATGTAGTAACAAGTAGTAACAAGCTTATTTTGGTGGATTTTAACTGCTGCCTTTACCATATGTTTCAAGACCGGCACTTTAGTGCAATATCCTCCCTGAATTTTAACGGAATGCTATAAACTTTGCTGTTTTAAGGAGCGGGAACATTCTGCTACAGAGCTAAATATTTAAATTAGTAAGTGTTCTACCGTGGACAAGACTGCTGTGTAGAAGCTGGATTTTTATTAATTTATTTATTTCCGACCTATTAATGTAAGCATTTTGTCAAAAAAAAAAAAAAGAAAAAGAAAAAGAAAAAAAAAAATATAGTTCCCAGTGCCTTTTCTCTCCAGGACGGTTTAACGCAGCTAATCTGTCCTGTGCAATTTACATCAAGATCAGGAAAATAACATGGGTGCAGCCAAAAGGATCATTACGTTAAGTGAGCTACAAAGGCACGGAGCGAAAAGTGAATTCCCCCGGCTCCAACCCTCCGGGAAGGACAGGATGGGCTCACCTTTTCAGACCTTCCGGAGCCTTAGGAGCGCGGTGGGTGAAGGAGCGGGGGCTTCTTCCCTGCGGAGGGCGCGGAGCTGCGCGTCCGAGCGAGCAGCGCGGAGAGAACAGACATCTATCTGCATGTGCTCCGGGACACGGCAACTTACTATCACTGGGACTTAAGGAAAGGGGAGGAGACTGCCGGCCCAGCGCCGCGAGGGAGGGGAAAAAAAAAAAAAAAAAAAAAAAAAAAAAAAAG
>WBMY01009323.1:104051-189300 GCA_013397315.1 Donacobius atricapilla
AAAAGAGTCAAATAAGTTCACAGCATGGTGTCACTCTGCAACACATGTAATTAAAATACATTGGAATTTCCCTTTATAGATACAATAGATTTAACAGTTTTAGTATGCAGTATTTAATACTAGGACTAGAGCAAATTTAAAATGTTTTTAGTTGTATTCTTCTATCTGTAGCATGTTCAGAAGTGTTAGTTTCTAGCAAGAACAATCTAGAAGTTAGACACATTGTAGATTTTAGACTGGATAAGCCAAGGCAAAGAATATACAAAAACATTGTTATGTTTTGTAGAGTAACACAGAGCAGCAGCCATCAGCGCAATCCCAGTTTTACATAGGTTAAATAATCTCTACATGCTTCAGGGTGGTAGGCTTTTTCATAAAAATTGGCGAGGAATGACCTAAGGCCTGGATGAACCTGTCTATATTGACAAACTAGTTCAGCACTCTGATCGGTGCTTTGGGTTCCACTTTCAGCCCCTCTTTGACAATACCCCAGGTAGTCTGCAAACTGGTGAAGTACAAGTACAGGGCAAGGACTGGCTCTGACTTGGCCCTTGTCCTCCCACACAGTGTGGATTCAGCCAGCTGAAATCATGTATTATGGCAAACCCAAGCCCTGTTTGGTTGTGGCTGACAAAGTCTGTCAGTAAATGTACTTTGCATAGTATCTGAGTGCCTTTGTGAAATAAGTAAAGGTATTAGAGTGGAAGCTGCTGTTCCAACACAAAGTATTGTTATTTTCAGCTGACAAGAGCTATCAAAGAGAAACCCACGTAAGCCAGTTGTAGCAAATGCAAAAAGTGGAAATGAAGCAATAAATTACAATCCTTTAATTTCCCAAACAGCAATAAATGTGGCATGAGACTGCATGGATCCCAGCTGAAGTAAACTTTAAGATTCAAAGTAACACGGGTTTCACATTAATAAGTCATCACTGTAATACTGGCTGAATATCTGAAGTGTTGGAATTGTGGTTAGAAGCTCAGTGAAATACTGTTGATAACACAATGGTAAAACTGGAGTAAAATTCTTGTGAAAGAATATGTTTATTCATGGTAAATGGCATGCCAGTATGTCCCAGACTTCAATTAAGTTGGACAAAATAAGAAAATATATTACTCCCTTTCAAGCTGCAATCCAGTTTAGAACTGTTTATAACCATTATACACTGCTGTAACACTGAAGAAGCTAAGCCTCTAAGAGGTCAAATTCAATCCGTACAAGTTAGCAAATATTTGGCAGAGATAAGCCTTAGGATTTCCACAGCGAGATGGCATGGTTTTCTGTCTGAGATTCTTGGTTGGCTCTTGCTCTTTTGAGTATGCTAAGATGAGTAGGAGAAATTAAGGTTTAGTGTTCAAATATCAAAGGGGAATTTGATGAATACCTCCATTTTGGCCAGCCAAATGTGAGGCAGGTAAATTTGGCCAGCATGTGCACTACAACCATCAAAAAAACACAGGCTGTGTTCTGTTAGCAAGTATGAAGTGCTTCAGGAAAAGATCTGCAGATACATAGCTGGTTCTGAGTATGACATTTGCAGAATCTGCACATTGGAAATGTTACACTGAATTGCTTCAAACCTCATTTTGTGCCCCAAACAGTTTTTAGTGCTTACACTACATGATCTGGTTTTGTTTCTCCTAAAGAAATCCAGTTTGCACCTTCTAAGACCACTTCATGAAATGAATCAAGCGTGTCTCGGTCAGTTCTAGAGGAAACTTCTTATACTGGTTATGCTGAAAATCAGCTTATCTTTGATATATTGTAAACCATTGGTCAAGTTCACTTACCAAAAAAGCCTCCAATATCAGTGTTAAAATGTTCTGTTGATGGTAAGGATTGAATTATTTTAGAAAATGCTACTATTCTGTCAAAAAACATTTTGAAAGTAGTTTTTTGCCCATGATTAGGATGAACGACTTGTACTACAGGCCAATCTAATCAACAGGACTTCGATTTTTCAGTGATTTGTTTCTGTGTTTCTATTTAGTGTACCATTACAGTCTTAAAATTACTCACTCAAATCAGCCAACAAATCCTCTTGGTCATTTTTATTCCTGCATTTGGAGGTCTTGTGCCATGAGAGTTAATGTGATTTTATGCTTTTGAGCTCTGTCAGTAGTCAGTCGGAAGTTACACACAAAAAAGGCGGCATTTCTTTTCTGCTCTGTGAAAATTCCCAGCAGAGAAACACGAACCTTTAGTATCTCCACTCATCATCATGGGCTGTCTGGGCCTTAACACACACTGTATGTCTGACTGCAGCTGAATAGACAACCTTGTTTCCTTTCAACACAGGACGTCAGATCAGCACTCACTCCAGGGAGAAGGGGGAAGGGAAATGAAGTTATACCAGCAGAGGATGTGGCTCATGAACTTTTCCCTTAACTGTCTTATCAAGGATGTGAATGTCTGTATGTACAATGCGGCAATTCTCACTGAAGAATAAGCAAGGTTGTCTAGGAAGGATTGGGGATAGGATGGGACTCTGTGATTGTAAGAAATCTAATGGGATCTCTTTGGTAGCCGATAGCATTTCAGATGCAAACGGCTGTACCCTACGGCTTCTCTGGCTTTCCCACAGCCAGCGGCAACCACTTAAATGGGTGCTGAGGGAGAGACAGGTTCATTTGAAAAGTTAATACAGCATTGTGGCTGGTTACAAAAGAGCATAGCATTGGAGCCAGCAATGTGCTACCCCCTGACGCTCAGATCCCTCTTGGTTTCCTCTTCCTGATTTCTTTTTTTTAAAAAACCTTTTTCTGATCAGCTGCTCAGCTTCAGTAGCTTGTGAATCGGCAGAGCTACTGAGAGTGCCCTGGGAATGCTCCAGCAGAGAGTATACACTGCTACGGGTACTTTAAATCGTGACCTCCAATCCCTGCCTCTTGCAGTGGCAACAGAGCAATGGTCCCACATGGGTCCTGATTTGGGATAATAGCATCATTTTCGGGTGTCCCACTGGCTGAACTGTTTTCTGTCTTAATTCCCAGACTTGCTGTTGAAGAAGCCCGTTTATTAGATCTTATGTGTTGTTTATATAGGATATTCTTTAAACAAGGTACAGAATCATCACTTGCACATGTACTAGTCTGTACAACAGATAGGTCTCAGATTATTTTTTCCTTTTCCACTGCTTTTTTTTTTTTTTATTTCCTTGACATATGCTGCTTACAAAGCAAAGGCAGATAGGTGAGAAACAAAACTAAAGAGAAATGGACATTCCTGAATATATGCTATTATCTGCATGAAGCACTTTTCATAAAGAACATTGTTTGTCATTTGACATGGTTATTTTTATAAGGAAACCATAGTTTATCAGCTGTTTAATACATCCTAGTTTGTTAGTAGCATAGCAAGTAGGATAAATACAAAGAAAACCACTCATTTGTATGAAGTTCATTTAAGGAAACGAATTTATCTGGAGCAGTAAGCTAACGTGACTTTTTAAATAGACATTTACTACTATGGAATCATAATTACTGCAATCAAGACACAAAAATCTTTTGTAAAAATAATTATAATTTAAAAGCATGCAGCTCAAAGTTGCTGCTATAATAATGACTATAATAGCAACTGTTTAGCATTTGGACATTTTTTTGGCAGGAGGGCTTTGCATTGTTTATTGTGAGAAAGAAACAGGCTCTGAGAAAACATGCAAATTTTCAGCAAAGGGAAAAGCAGCATCAGGTTTGCAAAACAGAGTGGCAAAAAGTCTGTTTTGCTTCTATGTCTTTAGTTCATATAGGCCAGGATGATTTAAAGCAATTGGGTTCTTTTGGAGGATCTCTGTTTAATATACCATGGAAGATCTCAAAATATCTGTTTCATAGTATCCCTGGCATCCAGACACTCAGGCTGCGTGGTGGTCAGCATTTATTTTCTTGCTGTGTTTTTCATTCTGAAATTCCATTCTCTGTTGGGATCCAGAGTTCACAGAACTAATCGGTAATCAGCAATTAACTTAAAACAGGAATTGTCCTTTAATATTTGTTACTCACTGTTCTTCCTGAAATGTGATCAAATGCCAGTTACCATACATATAGAAAAATAAAGGGTTACATAGTGTGAACAGTAAGTTTCTGAGGATAGTTGGCATATCACTGGTGTGATATATTACTTCTATTTGTCTGTCAGCACTCACTTCTTCACTCAGCTTCTGAAAGGATATGAATATTACTGTTGTGTAAATAAATTCAGATATTTGTAATTAAATACTAATTACAATCAGTAAAAAAGATACATGGAATCCATGCTTTAACAAGATCCACTCTGTAACAAGGCAGAGGATTGATACACTGTACATTGTTTTTATTTAGATTTCTCTGACATACAATGAAAGCTTTTCTGACATATAGTATAAATGCATCTATAGAAAGAAAACAAACAGTAGTCTTTTCATTTGGACCGTAGAAATCATTTAAAGAAAGGGGTAAATCAAAAATCTCTCCCAGAATATGGCATTCTATTCCTTATTTACAGATCCAGTACATACTACATATAAGATTTGTTTTCATGCTGTCAGTTACTCCATCCATTCTGCTCCATTCTGAACTGCTACCCCAAGACAAATTAATTTAATGTCCTTGCCCCACCTTGCCCTCTTTTCCTTGGTAGAGCAACTACTCTCCCTGTCTTTGCAGGTTCACTGCTCTCCTTCTCCATGTACTTCCATTAATTCTATCTACATTTTTACTCCTAAGACCACCACTACTTTCCTTTGAGTGAGAGAAAAATTACTCAGAACAGGTCTTGTTTTAATTTGAATCAATGAATGCAAATTTTGAGGGAAAGTTAGACCTTGGCCCTATTTGATTCTTAGACACCTGTTCCAAACCATTCCTTATTTTATGAGCTTTCTTTGGGGTGTGGAAAAATACTGCTTTTCCCTCTGTTCAGTCATGTTACTTTCTCCCTCTTTTTGTCCTACCACCTTGTTCTTTTTCAATAGTTCAGTGTGTCTTCTTTTTCACCTTCAGTTTTTACTTGTGTTCCTCTTACACCAGCTGTCAGTGGTTTGAGAGGCAGCTTGAAGGTCTCACTCATCCTGACATGTAACCATAGAGGAGTTTGTACCACAAATATGTAGCCTGGGCTGTATCTACAGACAGTGGATATGCACTTGCATAGCCGCATGCTGAAAACTGGCTAGTTAAAAATCTTTCCCTCCTCCAAATAAACAATGATAGAGGGTATGGAAAGTGGAACAGATTTCCCTTTTCAACAGCAAGGATGTCAGCTCTTCCCTTCCAAAGAGGGGTGTCTCTTCCGTCTATAGACTGCATGCAGAAAGGTGATTATTTTAATTAATTTGTTAAACCAAAGGGAATGTCAGAGCAAACAGCCAGATGCCTTTCAAAACAAAAACATTTAGGCCAAAATAACGGGAAATAAGAGACAATGTGTTTGAAAATGCTGCTTTATACAAGCCTTTCACATGGCTCCAAAAATGTCTGTATTTCTTCCAGTTATGTCTACCTCCTAGTGTTAACTTCAGAATGGTGATGTATTGAGTGCTTTGCTTAGCCACCTCGTGAATGGTTCCCATTCACCAGAAGTCTCAGCTCACTCCATATGCAGGCAAAACTCCCAGTGAAGACAATGTGAGTCCAGGTCCCCTGACTCACATTTTGCTCAGGCAAAACCCCCATTGTCCGGTGATTGCTTTGCTCAATGAGCAGTGATTCAGAAGTGCTGAATAGGAACCCAGTCAGCTGTGCTTTGATATTATTTTCCTCATGATTCATTAATTCTGTAAAATCATTATAAATGTCTTTGTAGAATTACTCAGTAATTTTTGTTTAGATTAAACATTAAAAACACGTCACCTATGAGAAGAGGGCATTTTGGGAAAAGCATCATTAAAACAGTATTTTTTCTGTGATCTGAATACTTCTTATAAAGTATTTGTTACTCCTGACTTCCTCTAGGCCAAGGAATATGAGAGCATTTAATTCTTTGATCAGGTTCCTGATAAATTATTAAAGAGTGAGTTCCAGTGATTCAATGACACAAAACAGGAGAATAAAATGAGAGAGTCAAATGAGATGATCACATTCTGTTGCATTTGTCATGCTATATTCAAACAGTTTAATACAAGTTTTGAGAACTTTTTAAAATCACAAGTTATTAAAGTCTACAGTAGTTCAGTACCAAATGAGACTCAGAACTCTAGTTTGCACAAAAAATATTAACAGTTGAAATCTTGCTTGACTGTAGGAATAACACTTTGCTTTGATGGACCCATGTGAATACCATGAAAATCAAATATGCTTGGTGTCAGGTTAAATTTTTAATTTTCTATTTCCTCTCTTTTATCAGGGACATATGAGGAGCCTCATTCCTTTCTTTCCTGATACCTAAGGGTTTTCTTAATGTGGTGCAAAATAAGTGCAAAATGCTACTAATTTCCCTTCTCACTAATTTTGCTGCTATGAATTGTACAACAATGTACTACAGATTATGCTTTAAATAGATATGTGGCATAACCCTTAATATATTTAATTTTCATTACCAGAAACTCCCGGAATCCTAACAGTGAGTCCCATCTTTCACAGACAAGTTCCTTCTCTATAAACTGTGGGACCAGTGATCCAGAAAGGGCAGGTCTCTGCCTATCACAGAACTTTTCTTTGTCCATATTAAAAATACTGAGCAGATATTTAATAAAAGCCCCTGAAAGCCTCAAAAATGACAACACAGTGCAGCGGTCATGAATCACATTTTTTGTGTTTCAGACGGAGAATTTATTAAACAAGAATATCTAGATAAACCTGAAAATCCATTATGCCTGGTAATTCAGGATGGATGTCATCTGGATACCTGATTTCCATCGTCAATAGTTTTGCTTTCATTTAGATTCTTGTATAAGAACACTTTAGACATAGTATTCATATAGAATATTTCAACACTCTTCATTCTGTTGCCTTATCTCTCTGCTAATGATTCTTTTCACTGAAGGGTTTTTACTTACTTTTAAGAGCTTTTTGAGGTGCCTTTTTTACACCAGATGTAATCTTTCCCTGCTGGACTCTTGTAGTTGATGCAAGCTGAGGATCACAGGCCTTCATCCCATCCTAGGTATTGGTTTCCTCAAATTTCTTCAAGAAAACACAAACTAAGATCACAAATTTTCATACCAGTTGGAAAAGTAAAGATAAACTCAGAATTTTTTTCTGCTGTGTTGGGTGGTTTTCTGAACTTTTTCCTCTGAAGCCACATCAGTACATGTAAAAGGACCCATCCCACCTCTTTCATAAATTATCTCTGTGTTGCAGCCCTTAAATTACTCTCCTTTGCTACTGTGCTTATGTAGATTACAGTAAAAAACTGTCTAAAGAGGAGCACAAGAAATCTTTTAGCTTACTCTGGAATTTTAAATTTTTTAAAAATTTACTTCTAAACTGCTTTTCAGAAGGAGGTTTCAGTTCTGGATTCCTAAGCACTATTAGAGCTATTTACAGCCCTATTCATTTTCCGAGAGCTTTATGCAAGGGTCTTGAAGAAGGAACATATTCAGTTCCTACTGTAGGGCGTCAGGTCATGATAATACCCCCACCCAGACTCACCACCTCAGAACTATTCTGTTCATTCTGGTACTTTTAACACAGTACAATATAATAGGGACTCATACATCGCTACTAAATAAGGTCTTAGCACCTAGAATAAATAGCAATCTTCAAGCAGCAAAATAAATTCTGCCTCTCTTTTTTTTTTCTTTTTTTTTTCATAGCAAAATAAATATAATCTCTCAGTTATTTTTAAGAATTTAATTATGAGTTCCACCAGATTCCGAATAAATTCTGAAGTAGAAGGTTCTGAGGTGTTTTATTTGTCCATTCTTCTAGTGGAGATGAAGCAACACATTTCTACACTCTAATGTTAAGATCACTTGTAGATAAAAGTTTATGATTTTCCTTGGCACTAGTATAAGTCAGCATCTGTGACTGTAATGAAAGCTAGATGTTTTGTGAAGCTATCACTGTGGAGGATCCTGTGAAATTCTGCTAAGTAGATGACTTCAGTCTTGTTCACAAGATATTCTTCAATTCGAGAAAATGTATTAAGGTATCCACAGATTGCTTTGGGCATTTCTTAAGAAAAGATCTTTCAAAAAGGCTTTTACCCTCATGAATATTCTGTAGGTAGCCATTCAATCAAATTGCTTGCCAGGAAAAATACATAAAAGAGAGAACTTTCCGGATATCTCTACTAGCCTTTCATGAGCCTGCAAAATTTGCAATTTTGTTTCAAGAGCTATATGTGTCTTTTGAATGAATCTTTGACCAACCAGGGAGATTAATGGAATATAACCTAGGCTGCAAGGTCATCTACAAACTGTTAGGAATATTCCTATTTCAAAACCCTTTGTTGCTTTGTAACTTGGACCAAATCACAAAAGGACCCAACAAGCATCAGAGATGGCTGACCATAAAAGACATGAAGGTGCAGCTGGTGGTAGTAATGTGGTCAGAGCTGAGAGATGACCCTTTAGAAGAGCTGTGGTCTTTGCTTGTCCCAATCAACACCTCAGCTTAACTGGCATAGGACACAGAAACATTTCCAGAGAAGAGAGGATGGCTCTGCATGTTTACTTGCCTCTTCTTCCCACTATCAACAGTTCAAAAACATCCTGAATGAAACATAAGTAAAATCTGGATGCTGCCATAGAGTGAGCACAATGCTGTGATTCTAAACCCTGACTTCAATATTCGAAGAACCTTATATGTGCAAATCTTAAAACTATTCTTCTCATGCTAAGGTCTTTGAAGCCTTTTACTCTCTGGACAGGAATGTTAGTTCTACCACAGGGCAGAGAAAGCAGACACAGTTTTACTTGGAATTAATGAGAGCAGTCAGACCTGAGGAGGTTATGTCCTGCCAGCATAGCAATACTAATAATATCCTTCTATTCCTGAATTTGTTCCAAAACAAACAATCAAAAAAGAGCTTTGCCCAACTAACACTACATTTTCCTTTTCTAACAATATATGTAAGGTTATTCCCTGACTTTTTTTTGTACTCAAGCATGTGAAAGTCAGTACTTGCCCTCGTTTCTGAATCATAGGAGTGCAGTGTAAACCACAAAACTGGTCAGTGATTACACAAATAAAAAAGTTCTGAACTGATGGATTTGTAGCAGAAAAATCTTAAAAGGGATCATCAAGAATAAATGCACTAATACCACATTTATATATTATTTCTCTGGTTTTACTGACACTGGTTTATTCACTTAAATTGGCTTAATCATGACATTTGGAAAATGTTTTTTACAGTATTTTGACACTCTAAGTATAGTATTCTGTTGTATATTTGAACAACAGTCTTGCAGACAGGAAAACACTAACTTCTCCCTGTAGGTACTCCTGCATTTTAACACTGTAAATTCTAAGAAGAGTGAAACAAAATTATTGTCAGAAAATTTTAATATTGTGGTACTTTTGCCATAGATACTCCAATAACATTTTTGGAGAGACTGTTCAGAATAGCTACAGCACCACTTTTAAACTACACGTTCTCCTGAGTTGAGAAAAGCTTCCAAACCTCTCACTTCCAGTGTGTTACTCCATCACTGATTATATTACACACATGTGAAACTTGAGGGAGAAATCTCTCAGCAGCATTTTTGCAACCTCATTAATATCATTCTGCCTTTCCTTTTTATGCTTACCTCTCCCTTTTGTTCACAAATGTGGTAATGAGTGAAATCCTCTTGGTATGAATCTACGACTTTGCATAGTTAAAGCGGTTTTGTTTTCCCATTCTTCATTGTTTTCTTGATAAATCTGCACTTTGATCTTGAAGCTGCCTTACCCTTGGCACAGCTCTTATTCTGGTGCTGCCTGTGGATTCTTTGTGAATGAAGAGTAAAAAGTTGAGTTTCTAAGCACATGAAAACGTGAGTTGCAATTCAGATGAAGTACAGAAATTTGCTGTTTTGTTTTCAGAAAAATATGTATCCTCTGAGCAAACTCAGAGGAAAAAACAGTACATTTCACGCAACTTGCAGTAAGTGCTATGAATTTCTTCCCAGGGCTATTGTGAAGAAATTTTGTATAAAACTTAGGTGCAAGTTAGCTGAAAGAGAGAAAAAGAATTGAAACAGCTATCCCAGTATCTCTCATTATTATGATAACTGCTATCAAAATTTAAGCACAGGACAATCAAAATGACTTTAGAAAAATATCTATTTTCCTCAGATCAGTTTCAAATTGAAGTTCTAATTACATTATAACAGTGAAAACAGATAATCCGAATTATTATAATTTCTTTTGCCACACAGGTTTTATGTGAAATTGTATTCCTACAGAATGCAGCCTGCTCAGTGGCAGGGAGCTGGTAACTGAGGGGTCAGGGAGAGCAGTTTTCCTTGAACACTGCATTACAAGGGTACAATTTAGACACACTTTGATAACTGGCAATGATATGACGTACACCATAATGTATGAAAATAAAATCTGAAAAGGCACTTAGAAAAGAAAATACATTTTAAAACTAGATTTCACCTTCTGTGATTTCAAGTTGAGAAAAAGTATTCCCATCAACTGTTGTGGGTTTAGAAATCCCTTATTTTTGAGGGAGAAGGCAATGGAACCCCTACAAAGATCCTTTTATTCAAAGCATTTGCACCAGAATAATAAATACAGCACTTACCTATGGCATAATATGGTCATGCTGCTTCTTATTTTTCATTCCATATTTGTGTTTACAGAGGTTGATATGTTGGCACAGCAGGAATCTTGTGTCTGCTCTCCAGCCATATACACTCTTAGGTCATAAAGGCAACCACACTAGGAGCTTCTTGGTACCCTGCCAAAAACCTCAATCCTGCAATCAAAAGCAATATTTTCTTCATGCACAAGAGGTAATTCAGTCTCTGTGTGTGTTTGGTGTGATGAGCAGTTTAGAAAACACTATGTATTTGCATGGTGATTTCATAGCTCCATATGGGCAGCCAAGTCAGAATGCTCGCAGGGATTTGTGTTCCAGGTACTTACTGCCATGACCATGGCATCTGCAGATTCTGTGCGCTCAAAAATCCACATTTGACTGTGTATATCAGGAGGTTTGGTTTCTGACTCTGAGGCCAGCTTATACTGGGCTGCAAACAGCTACAGGATCTTGTGTGTGCTAAATTGTGCCCAGATTCAGCGATGGCTTCATTGTGCTGAGATTGACATACAGGGAGACTAAGGACAAGGAGTTATTTTAAAATAAATAGAAGAAATGTATCTTCATTTTTATATGGACTTAATATCTGATGACAAATGTTGAAAGGCCTCAACAGACAAAGCCCAGCCTGATGATATCTTGCTGGGGTGGCCGGATAATGAAGGGAGATAAAGCATCTCAGAGAATCCAGATAGCACCCAGATCCCCAGGGTCTTTTGTGTTGTTTAAACACAGAAAAGAGACAGACTGTGCCCTGAAGGTCCTTCTGTCTGAAGACATGGAATAGAGTAGGTTGTACCAAACAAATCAATTTGTTGGGGAATTGGCTCTGTTGTAACATTTGCATGGAATGCACTCTCTGTCTCTTCTGAGTCTGGAGACTGGGGAGGAAGTACCTTTAAAAGGAATATAGAGGTGGGAAACAGCAACAAAATTTTTATAGCTGGAAATTTGCCAGGAGGCTGAGGCCTTATGGGGGGATTTGGTGGAAGGTAAAAATATGTCTGGTTATTTACTGCAATTTTAAGAGACAGGCTTTTCAAACCACAACTATCACGATAGAGGAAGTTTTAATTGTGTTTAGGATTTTGGTGATAAAAAGGTGATATAAGGTTCTTACAGCAACAGGTATTGTTTATGGTGTCATTACTTCATCAGCTTCAATTACTATAAATTAGCCTAGGCCTATGCTTTGAACTGTTAGGATTTATTATTTGAACAAGACGTGTGCACTGAATCCTGTGACTTTGAATCAATTTGCCTGAAATGTTTTAAAAGGTTCTAGCAGGAAAGCTCTGCTGGCAAGAGAGAAAGTGTGGCAAACACTGCAAGGGGTGCATGCACCAGTGAGCAGCCAAGCACCAGTAGGAGTTGTAGCAGCGTGAGCTGGCACAGCTGCAGCCAGAAAGCTCCTGTGTGCCCTAAATATGTTCTAGCCCGAGCAGGTATCTCTAGAGGAGCATGCCAGCTCAGCAGGCAACATGTGGAAAGAGCAACAGCAAAAGAATAGAACAATCTCGCTGCCTGTCCAGTGGTACAAATGACATAGTTTGACTCAGATGTAAACTGATCCTGTCTGCAAGTTTTCCAGACAGGGCTCAACGTCTTTATATAGTCACTTTGAGTAAAAAGCTGGGGAGATCTGGGTGGCATTTGTACTGTGCAGGAATTTAAGATCTTATGGCTATACTACTAGGGTTCAAAATTCACCTGTTTTCTATATTCTGCCATATTAAACAAATAGAACAGAGAATACTTCCCTACTGTTTTGTGGAGAGACATATTTCAAGTACAATTTACTAGTACTGCTATAAGAGACTCAGGGTGGGAGATAAATGGAGTGCCAAATTTTTTTTTCAGTTTTTGGAATTTTGATGTCTTTGTTGTATTATGGAAAAAAGTACATTTCTTCAGTACTTGTGATGTTGTCTTTCCTTATAATCAAGATTATTTANGGTTCCATTGATAGGTTTGCACACCACCTCCACTGGCATTAGCCTCCAGGGCTGACTGTAAAATGCTTATGAAAGGCAATTAAGCAGACTGGGCATGTGAAAGCTTCAATAATAAACTCTGCTGACCTTTTTGGAGGGTGCATCTTTGATCATTTTATCTTGATTTTCTCAACAGCTCTTTTTCTCAGAGTTGTTTTTTCTTGGCTCTTCCCTTGGCAGAACAGCTGCTGCTCTCTGGCCACTGGGTATGGCCTTATTTTATTTATTCTTGCCTTAACTTTTGTAGGGCAGCCAGATACATGGGGATGGGTGTTATATAACAAATACAATAAATAAATAAAGCCCAATTTGCAACGTTTTTGCTGTCCACAGTGAAAGCTGTGGTCATGGAGAAAGGAGTTCTTTACACAAAAATGCCCTGTTTGATCTTGTTGGGGAAAATGGCTGAAAAAATGGTAGTTTGAATACAAAGCTCAAAAGCTTGAAAGCAAAATTAGCAGAAAATCAACTGGTTTATGAACAACTGCTATGAACAACCTTTGAGTGATTCTGTTAAAACATAAATTTGAAGCATAGAATGCCTCTTTAGTCCAAAGGAGTCACTGAATTTAGATTCAAAATCTTAATGCTCCCAAATTTAAACGGGTTGAAACTCAGGGTGCTGCTGGCACTGGCCTCTGAAAAGCAATGCCAGAGTCTCCATGTACTGTGGAAAGTTGATTATGCAGAGCCAAAAGACTGATCAAGGATTCACGCACTGCAAGCAGTCACTGAGTTTATTTGAAACACTAGGATAGCTTTTATAGTGTTTAGAACTTTAAAAGGGTTTGAAAGAGGAGGTCAGCAGGGTGTGTTTTTGCAGTAGGCTCTGGGGCTTGAGAAGAGGCCTTTGCTAGTGTTGCCAGACTTTCCAGATGCTTTGAAAGACTAAAGACTATTTCTTCCCAGCTTTCACCTCTACAATAATTCTCTTGCCCTTTTCCCCTAACATTTCCCATTTTGCCCTTTCGTTAGTCCCTCTTTCTTTCTTCCCATGTCATTATATTTCCCTGTTCCTTCTCATTACATCTCTTCTCTTGAACCATTTCTTCTTACTACACTTCAGTCTTTGGGATCAAATACTATTTGTATTATTTTTCCCTTAGGGAGTAAGAGCTAAGTTGCCATTTTGAGTGGAGGTAGATGGTGAAGTATAAGAGATCTATAATTGCTTTGTTTGAAATCAGAGTAAGAGAGGCCTGATGATAAAATTTGAGTGTACAGTTCAAACAGAAGATTTGCTGTTGCTGGCCTCATAACTCAGTGTCAGTATCATAAGTACCTTTATCTCTATTAGGAGCAGCATATTTTCACAACATACGTTAGTGTGCCCTTGCAGAAAGCCAACCACATTAACAAGATGACCTTTAGACTATAGCCAGTAGGTCAAAGGAGCCTATTATTCCCCTTTATTTGGCACTATTTGGACTACAGTGTCAAGCCTTGCACTCCTGAATGCAAGAAAGACATCAACATGCCCAAGAAGTCCAGCAGAGAGCTGTGAAACTGCTCTGGTTTAGGACAAATTTGGGAGAAAACTGACCATGGGAACGGAACATTTATGACTAATGAGCACTGGGGTGGTTCTGCCTTCAAAAGAGGAAAGAAAGAGGCAGATCTTACTGGTGTCTTGAAATATTTCACCTGTGGGAGGGTGTAGAGAAGATGCATGTATTCTCTTCTCAGAGGTGCCCAGTGGAAGGACAGAGGGCAATGGACACAATTTGGAACAAGGGACTTCATGTGACATTTTTTTTTAATGACATCATGATAGACTTTGAAATAGGGACCAGAGAGGTTGTGGAGTCCCTGCCAGTGGAAATATTCAAAATTTCACTGGACAAGGTCTTGTGCAGCAAGGTCTTAAATCACAATGATTTGCCATTGTGTTGACATATGGTTGACTTGTATTTGAGGGCATTTCCTTGAAAGACATAATGGGAAAGACATAACAGTAATTTGGGCAGCAGCATAATACAGTTGAAAACCATATGCCAGCTAATAGTAAGGGGGATCAAAACTATCTTCAGCTACCAAACTTATTTATATTTTGCTGAAGTGAATGTAATGTTCTTTAAAGATGGCCTGAGACGTGCATCATCACAGAATAGACCCTGTCTTGAAATCCATCACCGCAGACTTGGGCACTGGGTGTAGACTACAGGGGATGTATTTGTGCTGGAAGTTAATTTCTCACACAGCCCCACAGTGGCTTTTCTTTTCAAAGTGAAAAATATGACATATAAAGAACACCGAGGCAAAGATGTTGCTGACACAGGGAGAAAGAGTACTCAGCCCTTGCAGAGCAGTGGTGCATTACTTCTTGCATTCCNCCCGCCCCTTCCGCCCTTTTAATTTCTTTCTTTTCTTCTAAGGACTTAGGGACAGGGATGTCTTGCTGTGGGTTCCAAGTGGCATCAGGTGAGAGCTGCATAGCTGGAAGTGGATCTGGAATGCAGAGCATGTCAAATTTGGACAGGCAAATAATTTTGGTTTAAAACATTTGATACTGCAGATGCTGCTTAAAACAAATGTAAGCATTCAAGTTTTGCAAAAATGACACTTTGAGTGCCTACATTCTTCTTTTGATTTTACTGAGGACAAAGAACAGAAGAGGGTTTAATAAGTTTTATTTAGGCTTCCCAAACATTGGAAAGGGTATGATTCTTGTCCTGCAACCACACTTAGAGACATGAGGGATGCAAAAAAGAAAAAAAAAAANTGACCATGGGAACGGAACATTTATGACTAATGAGCACTGGGGTGGTTCTGCCTTCAAAAGAGGAAAGAAAGAGGCAGATCTTACTGGTGTCTTGAAATATTTCACCTGTGGGAGGGTGTAGAGAAGATGCATGTATTCTCTTCTCAGAGGTGCCCAGTGGAAGGACAGAGGGCAATGGACACAATTTGGAACAAGGGACTTCATGTGACATTTTTTTTTAATGACATCATGATAGACTTTGAAATAGGGACCAGAGAGGTTGTGGAGTCCCTGCCAGTGGAAATATTCAAAATTTCACTGGACAAGGTCTTGTGCAGCAAGGTCTTAAATCACAATGATTTGCCATTGTGTTGACATATGGTTGACTTGTATTTGAGGGCATTTCCTTGAAAGACATAATGGGAAAGACATAACAGTAATTTGGGCAGCAGCATAATACAGTTGAAAACCATATGCCAGCTAATAGTAAGGGGGATCAAAACTATCTTCAGCTACCAAACTTATTTATATTTTGCTGAAGTGAATGTAATGTTCTTTAAAGATGGCCTGAGACGTGCATCATCACAGAATAGACCCTGTCTTGAAATCCATCACCGCAGACTTGGGCACTGGGTGTAGACTACAGGGGATGTATTTGTGCTGGAAGTTAATTTCTCACACAGCCCCACAGTGGCTTTTCTTTTCAAAGTGAAAAATATGACATATAAAGAACACCGAGGCAAAGATGTTGCTGACACAGGGAGAAAGAGTACTCAGCCCTTGCAGAGCAGTGGTGCATTACTTCTTGCATTCCAGATATCAATATTACCATAATTCAATTGCTATTAAAAGGATCTCTTCACCCTGTTAGTAAATTTAAAGCAACACAAGTATTTGATGAAGGAAAACAGTGAGTACGTTTGGATCTGAAGTCACAAAATAAGAGGCTTGGAGTAGTACACACAATTCATCAGCATGAGAATTGGGCTTGCATAAGTAAAAATTTTTAAAGAGTCAAATCTTAAGTATTTACAAAACTGGTGATCTGAACACAACCTGTTTCAACAGGATTTAATTAGAAGACTTTATCTACTTTATTTCCTTTATGGTTCCTGTACAGTATTCAGCTTTAGGAGAAAGAGAGAGTGTTCTATTCTGGTTTAGTAACTGTGTAAACTTATATTTTATAAGGGAACAACTTTGGAAAAGTCTGATCTTGTGAATAAAAATGGTTAGGAAGCTATTCATGCCAGCTACAGGAATAATTTGGTATTAAGATATCCTAATTCAGTGGTCTAGAAGGAATTCAAATTACTGGGCAAATTTGGAGAAGATGAGATCATTTACACCCACTTCTGTGCTGCATAAACCCTCAGGACAAATTCTCTTCACTCAGAATTTCCGTCTCTGAATAAATATTAGCTTCACTTTCTNCTTATTTAGTTAATGTTTGAAATTTATACTGTAAATAAATTTCTACTGTGCTTCATCTTCTTCTGAATGGCTAAAATAAGAAATTATAGAATCTGTGACTTTAGTATCTGCATAACATGATTAAAGCATTAGTGATGACTACACACTGTCATTTTATTTACACACAAATTGTTTCAGCTGAGGGATGTGTGCGAAAATTCAGGAAATGCCATTACTAGAATCCAGTTACTAGAAATCACATCCTCAGTGACAATTAGAGAATCTTGAACAAATATTTCTTTTCATGCTTTTCCTTTGTTCTGAAGTTTTCCTCTGGCAACATGAAAAACAGGTTCTTTATTTTGCATTTGTTAGCACTTGGATGCGTATAAAAGACTCCTAACAATAAGTAGGCAATGGACTGAATGCCTTAAAACCTGGAGAAACTTTTTAGGGCTAACTAGTGTTGCATATTAAGTTCTGAAACAGAGGAAAAGTAAAGAAAGAGATGCCATTTAGTACTCACTATTCAGAGATTTGTGTATCCAGACTAAAGTAAGAGTCCAAAGAAGAGGAAAATAATCATAATTATACTCCATGGAATGGACAGATTAAAAAATAATCTGTTTAAATGTATCTGTTTTTGTGTTGGGACAGATTGTATTTCTAGACAGAGCAAGCATTAAAACATTACATACAGCAACACAAAGTGAAATAATTTTATAGAAAGAGGGTCTATATTTACAGAATGAGCTGCATATATATTTTTTAAAAATCTCATTTCTGTTTCCCTTATGATTTTGTAATTATCTCATTTACCCTGTGATGAAAACCAGAATGCTTTCTATAGACATCTTTATAGAGTCTTCAAAACCCAAAGTACTCCAACCATGTTTCACAGTTGTCTTTCATATGTGATGTAACACCAAAATAGACCCTCCCCAAAAATAGAACACAACCAGCATTTTCCAATGACAAGGAAAGTGTTTGAATCACTAGACTGCTCTGCTAAAGATAAAACTACCAGTCTTTACTTACATAATTTTACACTTTTAGGAAAAACAATGATCTGTGTGACAGTGTTGAAATTTTCAACTTTGGTGTGATTTAAGCTATACCTCAAACAGTTCTGACATTCCAGCAGCAAGTCCAGCCTGTCTCCTCTTTGCTCCCTATATTGTCCTGCCCTTGTCTCACTTCTCAGAGTCCCCTTGCACTCGTCAGTGTTCTGTGGAGAGAGGTGTGGAGACAGTGGGATGATCTGATAGGAATTCAGTTTTTCTCCCCCTGTAATGTTGGTTTAAGTCAGTTCAGCTTCCTGATTGGGGTGGCTGTAACGCCAAGAAGAGCCATTGCTAATGCAAGAGAAGGAGCAAACACCCACAGGCCAAGAGGAGAGCTGTTCTGCCTGTTAGCAGCATTCAGCTTTAGCTGCCCTTGGCTGTACCATTACATATCCTTAATCTGCAGTTCCTTGATTTATGCAAGCCTTAGCTCAACTTGCTGTCCAAAGTCTTATTCACCAGAATGAATTCTAGCCAAGCTAAATAGTTGGTCAGTTTGAGGGACTGATCTGGCTGAGAATTAACTTGTGGCATCAATAATAAAACCACAAATTTTCAGCTCAGTCACCTCCATGACTAGGAAGTGTCTCCTGGATAAATGTATCAGCACCACATGTCCTAGGGCTCTGAATTCTGAAGTTTCATAACTGCAGCTTTCAGGCAGGCAAGGCACAGAATTCTGGGATTTCCTCTTCCTTAGCATTTCCTGCCTCCTGGATGTATTGCCTCCTTCTTAGACTGGCTGCTACTTAGAATAGCAATTCCCTGTCAGCACCTTGTATTTTTACTTTTAGGTATTAAAGCATTAAGCATTGCAATAACAAACTAATTTTTTGAATCTCACCTGATGAATGAGATTAGCAAACAGTTCAGGAAAGACTGTAGAAAATATCTCAATGCTTTAGTCACTTACTTTATTGTGGTGACGGGGTGGAGAAAAGGAACGAAATATTTCTCTGTGATTACTTTTGTCTGCAAAGAAGTCCAGGTAATTTGTCAGCCCAGACCTGAGATCACTTAAAGATGTTTTTCAGAGAATAGTTTTTGAAATAAACCCATGTTCTTGAACAATGCTAGCTCATACTAGAATGTAGCATCTTCTCAGACAATACAGTCTTTATATATAATATATTAAAAAGAAGATTTTCTGATGTCCTTGCTGAATATATTGCTTTCTCAACTGGGTTTTCATTGGTTCATTTGGCTGTTAAGAGTATATTATAAATCTATGTGGAATAAACGGCTTCCCTGTGTGTTAGACATAAATTCTGAGTTTAGATTCCTGTTTACAAAGATACTAATGTAAAAATTACCTTCTTTGTCACACTGCTTTGAAAAAAAAATGTAAATTTGATGTGATTACTTGCACCTGCATTGTATGCAAATCAAGCATTCTGCAAAGCTGGATATTTACTAGCAATTCTGTGACTCCTAATATTTTATAATTCCATTGCTAAATATTGTTAACTGTGATTGTGAGTAGTTAATTTGCTTACTTTCTTTAATTTGTAATGGCTTCTTCTTTCCATGGCTGATAACTGAGATCTACTGAATAAATAAGCTGGTTTTGGTTGAAAGTTGACTTCTCCCATAGTATCTTGTATGGTTCTGTGGTTCAGGTTTGGGCTGAAACAGATGTTGGTAATTCAGGGATGTTTTTGTTATTGCTGAGCAGTGCTTGCACAAGGATGAGATCCCTTCTCACTTCACCCCACCACTGAGCCCGCTGAAGATGCACATGAAGTTTGTCTGGGGGGAGATACAGCCAGGACAGCTGACAGCAAGCTGATGATTTTAGAAGCACATTTCATACTATGTGGTATTGTGCTCAGAATACAAGCTGGGGAAAGAAGAAGGAAGCAGGGGGACACATGGTATTTGTCTTCCCAAGTCACCATTACACGTGAGGTAACCCAGTTTTCCTGGGGTTGATTGGCTGAACATCTGCCTGCCCATAGGAAGCAGTGAATTAATTCCTTACTTTGCTTTGTTTACATGCACAGCTTTTGGATCTCCTATTAAACTGTCTGTATCTTAACCCATGAGCTTTCTTTCTTTCATCCTTCCAATTTTCTTCACCAGCCTGCTGGGGGGAATGAGTGTGTGGCTGTGTGGTGCTTGGCTGCTGGTTGGAATTGAACCATGAAAATAACACACTAGTAAAATAGGTACTTTTAATCTTTGCATACATTACTTCCAGAAACAAATTCGTGATACCACTAGGTTGCTTATTCTGCAGGCCACATAGCGACTTCTTAAAAATGGTTATGAGAAGAAAAAAAAGTTGCCATTTCTTGGTTTTCATTTTGGCATCTCTTGGTTGTTGGTTGAGCAGGTTAAAAACCCCACTCTCTGTATCCAAAAGAGATGATATACTACTAACTCTCTAGGAGAGGGTTTCAGAGTTTATTTACTTTCCCTTCTGTCACATGGATGTCTAAGAACCTCTACTCTACTTACCTAAAGATCCACCTTTAATGTCTTACAGATGATCTTTTAAGCACTACGAAAGCCTTGCCCATGCCAGCAGCTGAAGTATCCCATTACTTCATGGACACCCTTAAGGTGTTCACAGAGATACTGTGTGCTTTCAGAAGGGTCATACCTTCCAATTTTCATGTGGTTCTCTGTCCTCAAATTGTCTTCTTAGGCTCAGTCTGCACCCTTCTCTTCTACAGTTATAATTTCTGTTAGCCTAATAAGAATGGTGACACTTCTGGGGGAAGGTTTATATAAAAAACATAAAATGAGAAATGCCTAGGTTGAAAAGACTTCATTCCAAGAAACAGACACAACCTGCTAAGAGCTATCTATTTTTTAAATGAGGAAAATACTATTCTCCACCCTGCGACTTGGAATTTAATTTGAAACTTCAAGCCAAATTGAAACTTAGAATATTTATAAATATGAAAATGCTGGTAGCTGTTTATTATATGAACAAAAACAACATATTCAGTTATTTTGAGCCTCCTGAGACTGAATACAGTCGTGATGAAATATTTCTGTAATAGATTTGGGTTGCATTCCTTTTAACTTAGGATTTTACATAACTTGATGTCTCTCATAGAACATTTCTGAACTATAAGCCAATGATTTTTTTTCACATTTGCCATGGCTAGGACCAAGCATAAGGTGGTATCATGCCTAAGCTGTCAACTGTGATTCATGACACTATATGCACTGTCTGTATCTCTAAGTGGGGCTTCTGTATCTCAGTCTTCCCTCCGCAAAATGTTTGCTCAGCTCATTAGACTGTATAGAAGTTTTTTGAAACTAAATACACTAAGAATTCTCTGGTACTTATAACCTGAATGATCCATGTAACTTGTAAAAACAGTGATGGTGATTGATTTTAAATTGAAGTCTATTTAAAAGGAGTGATTTTTTTTCTTTTCTGCAGTATAGTGAGANAGGTCAGTTTACCAAGTGTTGCCATAGCAGTCAGCATTGCCATAGTAAGTGTAAGCAAGTGAATTATATGACCAAAAGTTGGAAGAGGTAGAGCCCATAAACAGCAGCCCTTTGGGCAGTTCCTGTCACTACCAGAGAGCGAAGAGAGAATTTAAAATAAAACAAAAAACATGAGTACTCACCATCCATAAGTGGCACATTAAAATAAATATAGGTTTTCATTGACCAGGGTTCAGTTACAAGTGATGCATCTCACTTTACTGCAGTCAAAGCTGCAGCCATTTTACACACCCCCACCCCACATTTCTGCTGCTGCCTTTCTCTGGATTACATTCAGGCCTGTTTGTAATGCATAAGTACACAAAGGAAAATAATAGTTATTAGAACCTGCTTCATGATTTCTCTCTTCATTTTTGCTGTGCAACACAGTAGCATAAGTTCATATGTTTCAATGAATGATTTTTCCATTTCTTTCCTTTTCCTGAGAATTCTGAAGGTCACATTCAGAAGCTGCAATTTTTATCTACCCAAAAAACAACCAAAAAGTTCTAGCACTTTCTTGGTAATTTAGCTGGACTTCACGCCCAGGGTTTTATTACATCAGAGATGTAACATGGTATAGTAACACTCAGTATGAAACAAGCAGTGTTCAGTTGAAAAAGAAAAGAGAAAAAGGAAAAATGAAAAANCTGCAGTATAGTGAGAATTAAAAAGAGGTCTGTGGAGTGGGCAGCTTAACCTCATGGGGTAAATTAAAATAGTCTGATTCATTCTGGTAGCTTTTTTCTCCTTAACCAGGCCTGAGCTTTAATTCACTGGGTGAGAAAGGGGAATGGAATCTCATCTTGCAACAAGTGAGCTGAATTAAAAATGTTTTATCTTCCTGTAATTTAGTACAAGATCTCTTCTCTCCCTTCCCTTCCCTTCNAAGAAAAAAGAAAAAAGAAAAAAGAAAAAAGAGAAAAAAGAAAAAAGAGAAAAAAGAGAAAAGAAAAAAGAGAAAAAAGAGAAAAGAGAAAAGAGAGAAAAGAGAAAAGAGAAAAGAGAAAAGAGAAAAGAGAAAAGAGAAAAGAGAAAAGGAGAAAGGAAAAAAGAGAAAAGAGAGGAAATAGGAAAAAGGAAAGAGGAAAGAAAAAAGAGAAAAGAAATAAGAAAGAAAAAAGAAAAAATCTGACACAATGAGCCCTCCCTCAGCTTTCTGACTTGCTGGGACTGAAGGGAGCTCTGGAACTGCTTTTGATGGCCTCTGTGGAATGGAAGAGATGTGTGAACCAGGATCCCTTATTCCTCTTTGTGGATTCTTGTGCTGGCTTTACCAGCAAAAATGCAAAGTATGTCTGCATGGAGGCATGTTTTAAAAGAAACCACAAATCATTGTAGTATGCCAGGAACAAGAGCTATGGCTCTCAGAAGTAAATACCATTGATAAAAGGGTAAGTGATCCTATCTTTTCCACTAATCTGAATATTATTTCAAGTACTAATGCTACATATGGAGATTGCTCCAGTGCTAGTTGTTCTCCTGCTACTGAAATTAAAATGCTAAACATTAAATTATTAAAGAAATCAGATATAAGATTGATGTTGCATGGAAATTTGAAGAATACTGCAATGAAGTTACAGTCAAAAAAGTCAGGTAATGAATGGGAGGCATGCTCTGACTTGCCAGTACTAATACTTTTATAAAGAGAAATTTGGAGAATTTTAACACAGGCAAAACTTTCCACAGCTAGTTCTATCTGAGAGACTTTTGCAACCTTTATGAATCTAATTTTGAAACTAAGATCTCACAAAAAGCCCAGTTATTTAAAAGGGGAACCACAAGGAGAAAATCATCAGATTTAGTAGTCTGAAACAGATATAGTTCTATAAAAATAATTTCAAAATAAGTTAATGCAGGGTTAACACTTGCCTGTTTTACCCAATTTTATTAGTTGGTCTAATAAAGACCAGCTTCCTCTTTCTACAGACCTTGCTTGCCCATTGCTTCATCCATTTATATCCAAGGTTTCAAGGCTTTCTACAACAATACAAAATTCTGTAAAATTTCACCATCAGGGAGGTGCCCAAAACTGACACGTGTGACTTACACTGAATATAACACCTTTAATATAATCTTTGACTACTTAGAGAACTAGCAGGAAGTAGGTGTAAATTGTTGATTTTGTACTGCTGGAGGACACAAATTCTGCTAACGCTTGTCACTGTTGTTCATTTACTAAAATGAAGGTGCAGCAAAGTTTACTGGAGGACATTCCTACCCTTCTGTTGGTAGTTGTTGTACTTCAGAGCATAAAAGGAAGATGCATACCTTTCTCATTTTCCTCTTTAATTCTGCCTGCCTTTTATGGTTCTTAAGTTGTGTTTAGAAGCTGCAGGCTACCCAGCTCCATTGGCTGAATTCCTGCAGTAATTTTACAGAATAAGTTGGCCTGCTGTAGGGCAGCTTTGGACAGCATGTTGCTGTTCTTTGTTTAGGTTTGTTCCCAAGCTTTACTAGCACAACACACTAGTAAAATAAATGGCAGGGAAATGCTGCATTTCTAAGCAGGCTTGCATGGAACAAATATCACCAACTATGCAGCAGATAATATATAGAGGGTATTTTTTATATTTTTCATGAAGTACTGTTCACTTGGACAGGAATATGACATATACTTTTCCTTTGTTCATCAGAAAAATTTGAAAAAGACACAGTAATAAGAAGATTAATTTTTCCCCAGTATATATGTCCCAGAACATTCACAAAGCTTCCTAAAAGCATTTTTGTAAAAGAGATAAACATGCAGAAATGAGTCAGTCTTTTATCTACCAAGCAATTGTCAAAATTATTCCAGTGAAAAAATATTAGAAGGATGTAGAATAATAGTGAAATCTGTAATTTTATAAACAATCAAGCAGTCAGTATCAGAAACCACAAAGAAGCTTGTATGTATCTTATCATTCACAGGTAATTCTAGCAGGAAATGCTTGAACTTCATTGTGTTTTTGCGGTTGGTTCTTCACCTATATAGTCAGAACTATAGGTGAATTTGCCTTCTGAAATGGAAAAAGTTCTTGATTTTTCAGAAAGAACAAAGCATGAATCATGTTAATCAAAAGCATTTCATGCAATAAATCTAAACTTAACTGTAGTCTGAATCTGAAATTGAATCTCTGATGAGGTTTAATGTTATTCATAGTTTCTCATTTGATATAGAGAGAATAGTTTATGAAATTCAGACAAAAGTATGTTCAGTAAATTTATAGAATGGCAAAAAAATGTTTATGGCAAGGGTAGTGGTTTTGACATCTTTAAAGAGATGGAATGGATGAAATGTGAATGAATTAAAATGTTTTGGTTTATATTTTGGTTTCAGATGTGATTCTGAGGGAGCATAACTGCACAGTAACCAACTACTTGAAACCTGCAACAAACCCACAGCTGAATCTTCACAGAATTTATAGCTTCCAGTCCCAGTAAATAGGATGGATTTTTCTGGTTTATTCACTGAGTTCCTAGGCCATACTTTCCTGTGGCACTATCCATGGATTAGTGCCAATCTGGAGGAATGAATTGGCAAAAGAATGGACCATGAATCACCTACAACCCAAGTGATGCTTCATTTCTTTTGTCCAAATAGGTAAAATTAAGATACTACAGAAAAATACCACCCCGCCCAAAGAAAATCTGTTATTCATGATGTTCACAACCTGAAGAATGATGACATATCAAAATTAAAAGATATTCATAAATTAACATTTGTACAAAGAGATATTACAGCATTGCCTTATACTTTGCTATAGAGGTCAATATTACTTTTTTACCACAGCAAAGCAGGATTTTATTCTGTAGGTCAGACATGAAAACAGAGATTACTTTTAATAAAAGGTAGGCTGAAATAAATAGTTTTGATATTTGAACAAGGAAAAGACATAATGTTTTGAGTTGCTGCTGGCCAGATGCCAGGCCCCCATCCAAGCTACTCACTGACTCCTCTCTACAACTGGACAGGGGAGAGAAAAATCAATTAAGTGTTCACAGGCCGAGAGATAAGGACCAGGAGAGATCACTCAAACACCATCACAAGCAAAACAGGCTCAACTTAGAGATATCAAGCAAATTTTCTATTAACAAAATCAGAGTAGGATAGTGAGAAGTGAAATTAACTCTTAAAAACACCTTTCCCCCACCCCTCCCTCCCTCCCAGCGCTACCTCCTACCCCAGCAGTGCAAGGAGACAGGGAATGGGGCCTGTGCTCAGTTCATCACCCAGAGCTGCTCTCACTGCTGAGGGAGAGGAATCATTCCCCTGCTGCACCACAGGGTCCCTCCCATCCATGGGAGACAGTTCTCCATGACCTTCTCCAGCATGGCTCCATCTCACGGGCACCAGCTCCCTGCAAATTGCTGCAATGTGAGTCTGTGCCATGGGCAAGAGCGCCCCTCAAACTGCTGCAGAGTGGGTCACTCTTCCATGGGTGCAGTCATCCAAGGACAGGCTGCTTCTCCTGGGAGCAGGGCCCTCTTCCCACAGGTGTCCCACAGGCTCCTCTCAGGCACCCACCTGCTCAGGTGTGGGGCTCATCCAGGGGCTGCAGGTGGATCTCTGCATCCCTGTGGACCTCCCTGTGCTGCAGGGGCACGGCTGCCTCACCATGGGCTGCACCGGGGACTGCAGGGGAATCCNNNTTTAGTTGAAGTGAAATGGCAAATTGAGAAGAGTCTTTGCCGTAGATTCGGTTCATTTTTTTCAGTTTTTATCAGTCTCTCTGGTGCTGGAGAAGAACGCTGTCCCAGGCCCCAAAGGGGGAGTGGGGGGGAGGAAATCTTTTAGCTCTTCTCTGCTTTTCAGTCTGAAGCAGTTTTAAACAGTCTTAAAGAAAAAGAAAAGGAGGGAAAAAAACAAACAAAAAAACCAATTCTCTGCCCTAACTAGCTAAAACTAACTAACTAAAAAAAAGAAAAAAAAAAACTAAAGCACAGGAGCTCTCTGTCCTGCCACAGCCAGACTGCACTGCAGCTGCCCAGCCAGAGTCCCAGAGAGGGATGTGAGAGATAACGTAGTTTTCAAAACAAATTGCACTCTAAGAATCTCTTAAAGGTGCAAAGCAATATACAGAACAGATGATCGGGGATACAGGCATCATAAAGTCACTCTAGGACAGCCCTCATTTTCAATTCTAAAGGCCAAGAGTGATGTCAGAGGATATATGTAGAGTGAAAAAGTATATACTAGTTGCATGCATTATCCAGATTATCATGAACATTTTCCTAATGTTTCAAATTTTCAGGCATGTCTTTTCAGACTGTCTAATATTGATCATCACACATCCAGAATCCTGTCTCCTGTTAGAGTCCTAAAGGAAAATACTGTAACATGAGTTTGTCAAATACTCACATGCTGTAGTGCTGCTTGGACAGACTATGAAAAGAAATATAAATGTATATTCACATTTAATCTGCATCTCTATAAGTGTGTCTAAATTCAAAAAAGTTCTGTGTGCAAGCTAGTTTCCCAAAATGTAGATTTTACTCAATATTGCTAAGTTTAGTTATAATAAAAAGTACCTGGTCCCCATGGAGATATTCCCATCTGCAGATTTGAAAATATTTCACAGAGTAACTCTTTATCTCTTCTTTATTTTACCGAGGGAGAAACTATAGTGAGAAGAAAACCAGGATTTCGAGTTGATTGTTTCATAATATTTCTGAATGTTTTTTACCATAGATGGCTTCAGTTATTTTATATTACAAGTATTGTTTTTGCTGTGTAAGTGGAAGAGCAAGTTTCAAATTATCAAATAACAGATCAAAAATAGTATTTATACAGAGGGAAGAATTATGGGAAAAAGGCATTCCTTTTCTAATAGTGACTTCAGTAAACAGAGAGTAAGAGGGTGTGTATGCTAATGGTGATGGGTTTTTTAAGCTGAGGAGTTTTTTAGAAAAATGTACCATTCACAGCTATTTGGGAATGTTCCAACAACACAGTATTTCTGTGCCTTGTTGTTTAAAAAATAGAAGTGAAACTTCTTTACCTTTGCTCACAATTCTTTTAACAGCTCTTAGTTCTCTTTCAGTGGGAAGTGACAGATAAATGTGTATCATTTTAGAATAAAAAGACAGAAATCTCTTTCACATGACTTAGATGCTTCAACTAGTAACAAGTAGTCCAAACACACCAAGTTACCTCAAAGGTTTTCAGACTGCAGCTAAGGGACACTGAACAGGAAAATTGACAGCACCATCAAAATACAAATACTTGTATGTAAATCTGCCAGAGTCATAATCCAATCTTTTTTTTTCTCAAATATGTCAAACAGGCTGGCAACGGGCAAAATTCTTGGCATACAATGTTCAGACATGATACATAAAAATGACCTTTGAAATTACACACTCATAATCTTTCAGTCTTTCTGTTCACTATATTTCAATCAGGTCGAATAACTCCATCCCCGTTCCAGGCTTATTTCCTCATTTTTAATTATAAACAACATACATTAAACAGAGTGGAAAGAATCATAGGTCATTATTTATGACTCAATTCAACTTGATATGGGTACAAAATAGAGCTCTGCCAAGCCTCTGTCACATGACAATATCACATTTCTAATGACATATAATGAATAATCTTGAAAACTTGAAAATCCAGTAAAGTTTTGGTACTCTTTTTACATTTGTCAGAATTTATAAATAATGATGGTTTAATTGTTTGTACTTTGAAAGTAGTGTAGCAGAAAAAATAGCTTTTTTCAAGTCTAACACTGTTTTTCCAGTAACACGGTTTAAAGTGTCATCTTGCAGCTGCTCAGACCTTTCTAATCAGAGAAAATGCTGTAGGTGTTGATAGACTAACCACATCCTATGTTAGTCTGCAATCTAAACAGGTCCCTCAAATTATTCTGATGGGCTCAACAGTTGTATGTCATAGCCTGGAAAAAGTGTTTGCTGCTGCCACGTTAGCATTTCAGCTCATAGTAGTTTCTCTGTGCTGATCTCACACATGATCTCAGTGATGCTACTTGAATGAAATATAACATCAAACGCTTGCCCTCATCTGAACAGTGAAAATGTTTACAGCATTATTCTTCAAATAGGTTTATTACCTCTGTATCTTTGCCAAGGTTAAAAGGCAAAAGTATGAGAAGACCATCCAGCCTGGTTACCATCTTTGCGCTCTTCACCCAGTTGCTGTACATCATGAAATGACTGTGCCCTCTTAACAGGCCATGGGGCTGAGGGTCAGGTTATCATTCTGCCGTGGGAGCAATCATTCAAGAAAACAACAATGATGTCAGTGTGTTCTGGGAGTTAAAAAGCAGGGCGCACTTCTACATTGTCCACAGAAATTTTAAATTTACTGCTTACTATATGTTAAAATCCATCAAATGTTTGCCAATTTCAACTCAGGCTTATTGGTTTTAAGAATTTCATTAAAATATCCTTCTAAAATATTTTGTAATTATGTTTTTAATTTAAAAGTGGCATTTGCAACCAGGATCTGAATTTGAGAAAAAATCTGGTTTTAGTTTGGGGGTTTTGTGGATTTTTTGGTTTGTTTTGTTTTTTTTTTTTTTCTGAGCATTATACTTTATGTCTTTGTTTTGATTTTGTTCATTCATTTATTCCAAGCACTTCAAACTACTTCACTGCTGTTGTAAGCATCACCGGGTATTCCATGGCTGACAACATGAGGACTGTACCTCATGGGATGGAAACACAATTGTTTAATGTTCTGAGAGCAGAAGGGCTTAAGCTTGCTTGGCAGTATTGAATACAGAGCAGATGAAATAACTTCGCACACATAACCTAGAGTTTACTGTATAGCTGCCATAGTTATCACTATACTTTTCTGATCTTGCAGTCTCATAACTTTAGAAATTTTACTTTTATCATGGGCAACTGCACATCTGGTAAACATTGAAATAGAAGTATTCCATCAACACTGCCTGAACAGTATTTTGAAGTGGAAAAATGAAGCCCGATTCTGGAAGAGTAGGCATGCAGTCCTGTGGTCTTTAGAGTGGATGTTGTTTCTGAGTTATGTGACAATTCCTCTGTTTTGGGTAGATCAAGATGACCTTCAATTCTTACTGAAAAAAATATAATTTTGTTATTGGACCACTGAGTGGAAGCAACAGATACAGTGTCTGTTACCAGTTTTGCAAGGGGGGCTGAGTGTGACCTAAATCCTTTTAACCTGAGGGTCTCTTCATCTACAAATACGGTCTAAGCAGAGAGATCTTTTCTAGATCTGTAAAATGCTCTGAGATTCAGAAACAGACGCTAGCTATTACTATTTCACAGTGCATTTCAGCAAGACAGATGCCAAAATAATTAGCAAGCCAAACAGTTTAAATTAGTTTTCTCCTAGATGAAATGACTTCTTAGAAGACATGGGCTAGGCTTTACCAGAGGAACATCCACACCTTCAGTCAGGCAAGGAGAACTCCATATTCCCTGCCAGCCCTCAGCTCTGTTCCACAGATATCATAATAAGATGTAGTTCAAAATACAAGCTGAAGTCATGTGGTGACTTCTGGTAAATAAGACAGATTTTCCAAAATTAAATTTGTCAGGATACCTAGTGCATTTTTTGCAAGAAACGCTAAAAGGGGAGATTCTCAAAGGCTGAAGGCAATGACAGAGATATACCTGTGATTAGATTCTGGTGACTTTTGAAGATGCTTTCTTACACCATCATCCCATTTATAGTACATACTATAAAGCTTTCAAAAAAAAAAANATTTAAAAAAAAAAAAAAAAAAAAAAAAAAGAAGCTTAAGCCATTAACATAATAAAATATGAAAAGTAATTTTTTTTCTGAGAGAAAGTTTTATTTCTCTGAGCATAAATCCAATTGTTTGATAAAATAAACAGTTTTAAAAAATAAACTTACTTCATGAAAGTGCGTGTTTAGAGTCCCAAGCACTGTTTGATTTTGTACAAGCAATTTAAAGGACAATTAGCAGTAAAATAGCCAGTTGTTAGGGCCACCAATAAATTAAAGCCAGTATACAATGATGACTTGTGCTTAGTATGCAGATCATATAAACCCCAACTGCAGAGGTCAGCATTAGGATTCTGGACACCTGGTCTGCTCTGGTGGTGAATAAAGAGCAGGGCTGAATGTTGGGCTTCAGTCGTACACTTCTAGTGGTTAATCCTCTTTGTAACAGTCGATTTACATGTTAGAAGATCTAAAAGACAGGAAGTACAGTGTCTGGCTTTGAGTCTTGGTCGAAAAGATTTCTGTTCATTTTCCTATGGCAGGAATTGCAATTTATTACCCTCTATTTTGTAGCTTGCTTTGAAAAATTTTTGTATATTACACAGTGATTTAGCAATCAACAACCGTGAATACAGTTCAGATTGTTTGTATGCTGTATTTTTACAGCTGAAAATAAGGCTGTTCATGATATATATTAGAAACTGAGTATTTCTTATATAGTGTAATAACACTATTGACTATGACTCAAATATGGAAAAAAATAGGTTCAAGTGAATCTTAAGCAACTTCATAATACATAATATATTCAGCCTGAATGAAGTCGTTCTGCTTTTTAGATTTCTGAAAATATTACTAAGCTAGTTATAAATCTGCTTGAAGTTCAGCAGTCAGTCACCATGGCAATAGGCAAAAAAATTGTTAAGGTAACCCAAAAACATGAAGGTGCCCTCCATATCTTAGAGGGAACACACTCCTTAAATGAAGCCTGTGAGCAGAAATACAAATCTCAATGCCCCCATGATCATTAAACTGTCCCCCTGGGACCTCTGTGCTAGCCTGACTGGACTTTACAGTGAGGGGCTGGAAATAGATAATGCTTAAGGTCCCTTTCAACACAAACTGTTTTGTGATCTCTGAATCTGTGACTTTTCTACTGAATCTAATGGTGCCCTGATGAAGGACAGGGAAGTCACACGAGAAACCATCATGCTGGCCAGCCCAGCTTATCTCCAGGGCTGTGCCATGGCTTCTGCACAAGGTGCACTTGTTAACATTCAGCAACACGTTTATGGCTGAATGTGCTGTGGTTTCTGAGCCTATTTAGCCTCCATTAAGTCACTTCAGTCTCAAGTATCACTTTGGCCTCAGACTGACCGAGACTGGTGCTTCTTTTTTGATGGTCACTAGTTTTTTCCCCAGACATTTTGTGCTCCTGTGGGTCTCTCTTTGTCACAACAAGTTATTTTGGCCAGCACTTTAATTACTTACATCAGCTTGAATCTGCATTTCTGTCAGGCATTTCCTGTGACTCTTACTTTTTCCAGTACAGCCAAATACACAGATGATATTTTGTTTGTAGCTCATTAGTGGTAAAATATGGAATGCTATGCTAGATGCTGAATGACTGCTAGTGAATGCATTTTTGATCTAAGAAGTCTTCAGACTACACTCAAGCTGACAGGTGCGTTAGCTGCTGCCCACTCAGTCAAAATGTAGAAACAAGTGCACTTATTGTTCTTTAACTGATGGCTGAAACAGTGACATGTCATCCAAACACAAAACCTGGAGAATGATTTGGATTCATCTGTACACAAGGCCACTCCAGTTTCCCCAATTAGGAAAGAAGTGTTTGCCAGAAATTTTTGAAGCATAAATGCTGCTAACATATAATACTGACTCCAGCTTCTGTTGCTGCTTCTGAGTGATCTCAAGCTTGGCAATGTGTGCAGATGAAGGATGATGACAGACTACCTTTTCAGTATCTAAAGACTCAGCTGTTTATAGATCGGTGTCTGAGATTTTGGGTTCTTTCAGTATCTTGTAGAATATCTATAAAAGGGAAGATAAGGACATAGGTGTGTGTATATATATTAAAAGTGTCTAAGGAGCAGAGGGATGGTGGAAGCATTCACATACTGTGATACAAGCCAACAGAGAGGGTAAGAGACTTATTTTCTCTGTGCTGTCTGCAAAGATAATTTTGGGCTTGTGAGCAAGGAATTCCTTGAACTCTCTGATATTAACACAGTCAATGAAAAGAGAACTCTTGTCAATTCTGTTTAAAAATAAAAGATAATTAAAAAGCATACCAGCAACATTCAAAAAAATTTTTTTTTAAATTGGAATTCAAGAGAATCTGGGCTGTGTTTATATTCTGGCCACAATGGATAATAGTATTTTTCTCTGTTAATGAAGTGTAGTCCCCATGAGCACTTCTGTAATTTTTAGATGAAAAGGATTGGACTAGCTTATATATGTTTGTTTTCTGATCAATTTCTTGACCAACAGTATTAGAAAGATACATGTTTTGGTTTTATCACAAAAAAAAATAGTTCAGCCATATAGTGCTGGCTACTTTTCAGAACGAATGCCAATTACTATTGATCTTTGCTAGCTTTCTTCATTATTTTTTTGAGAGAGATATGCAGAACTCAGGTGATCAAGATAATAAATGTTTCTAAGGTAATTTTGGTATCTGGGAAATTTCTTGTTTTCTTTTGCTGTTTTGGACTGCATCTGCTACATGTATCACAATATTTTATGAATAAAATTTGTAAAACTGCAAAAGAAGTTACAGTTCAGCATTTTACCAAATATAATTAATTTAAATAATATCAAATATCAATTAACCAAACTAAAAAAGAAGGGAAAAAATGGATAGAGGTGAAAAAAATTAGAAAATGAAGTGTCAAGTGAGAAATTTATCTCAGTGGAAATTTTCCAACTCAAATAATTTCAGAGGTTTTGAAAACAAAACAGATTTTTATAAGTATATTTCATATTTTGTTATTATTTTGAAATCGCTTTTCTACATTTAAATGAAAAGAGGCAAAACACATGAAAGCAAGGGAGAGAATCTTATTTTAGGCATATTATCTAGCTCTTTATTAGGTGAACTCAAGGATCAGTTATTCACTCAGTCACACAGACTGATTTCATGCCAGGCTGACATACAGCTCTGCCACAGTGGTAAGAAAAAAAATGTTAGAAATTGAAACCAATTTCGCAAAAGTTTCCAAAATTACTTAATATTTTCCTTACCTTATTTTGCTTTCAATTGTGTCATCCAAATGTTTAGAAATCTCTCAGTGGAATTTTCCTTTCATTTATACCTATTCAAAAAATATTGTCATTGGTGTTTACTTTCTATTAACTCAATCTTTAGGGATAAACAAACTTGTATCAACAAGAGGTTCAAAAGTGAGGTAACATTTCTATTAAAAAAACCTAAAAATTAAAAATAAGAAACTAAAAATTGGAACACTGATTTTAGGGAAATCTAAATGTATGCTATACATTTAGCTCTAATGTATGTTACAATGTAAACAATAAAGTGCTTTAAGCTAGATTTCTTCAGCAGAAAATATGACTTTTAAGTAAATACACTATAGCCCCTTACAGTTTCTGAAGCAATTAATCAAATATTTCTAATCTACCATCTGACTGCATTGCTTGCCTTGTGGAATAACATCATAAACTAATTTCTGTCCCTGATCTACAGTTCTTATCCTTGCGTTTCAAGGCTTTGATAATTTCGTAATCTCAAAAATTTCCTCTTTGTCCACACACTTACGTCATCTCTCCCCATTAAAAGTACTGATAATTTGACTTCTACAGTGAATTTGACATTTTTTTAAAACATCATGGCTGTTGTTGGGGGTTTTTTAGTGGTTTTTGTTAGTGTGTTTGTTGTTTTTGTTGTTGCTACTTTTTTCTAATTTATTGGAAAGTACTGCCTGAACTAATTCCTGTGAAATTATTTTCTCCTATCAGACAATTCCACAAGACCCACTTCCTTGAACTTGCAAGAAATAAGCTATAACTTGCATAAACTAGGAGGAGAACACATTGATCTGTAGCTGTAATGTATATGACAGTAATTACAGGTGGGGCTAGTAGCAATCATTTATGAAAGTTAACTGACATTTTTGTTAAGAATCTATCATTGGTTGCTTATAACTTTTTCAGCTCTTACTCATATTTCAGACTGAATGTCTACCTTAACTGAGCATTTGGAAGCATGTTTTTGTATGTAATACTTCCATTCAGGTAGAAGAAAACTTTTTCAAATTATGAAAGATATCCATCAACCTCTTTGAACAGCCTTTCCATCTCTTTACTATGGTATTTGCAGCTTGGCAGAGCACTTATAGCTATTCCCATGGAGCTCCACCCACACATAGCCAAGTTATGCTTTGAATCACTTCACTTGGAATATGCTGCAAGACTTCAGAAGAGTTCAGCACCTTAATCTTGAGACTGATGGAGACGGCCTCTCACCCTGGCCAGCCTGTACACATCACTCTGAAAACACAGCTGTGCGTGCTGTGCAGCAGCCAAGGCACAAAACCTCTCTCAGCACAGTCACTTCCAGCTGCTTGTGAAGCTGCCGGGAGCAGCAGGTCTATCCTGCACCCCAGCTGTGAAGACAGTACTGGGGCAGGAGAATGCAGTGGAGACAAGAACCGACCCAGGGAAAGTACTGGGGGCTGGAGTGTTGACTTGCAGGGGCTGGATGGGCAGGAGGAATGGAGTACTGAATTGAGGTGGGGCTTGGGATACATACCCACATAACACAAAATTATGGACAGGGAACTGACAAGAAATGGAGCTGGAAAATGCTTAGCAAGACAGATAAAGAGACGATTTAGGCTGCAGTGTTCCATATGAAATTTAGTAAACCAGTATGTGCCATGTCCCTTAATCCTCATGCCCCTCCTGCTCGCGCCCTCTCTCCCCTTCTTGCATTCAGTACGTTGTCCTATTCCTTGCTGTGACACTAAGTGACATTTAGCTGCCTCAGTGCACCATACCCAGCAGAAACTATCCAGCCTTTTCCACTCAGTTTGTCTTAAGCAACATTAGGAGACTAAAGTGACAATTCAAGGGCTCCATCAGGTGCCAATTCCAACACAAAGTGTATTGGATGAGGATGCAGCCCACAGCGCAGAAGGGAGTAGGATAAAGTGCCATCACTGAGAAAGTTTCCCTTTTCCAGGCACTTTCTTAAGTGTACTGTGGAACAAAGTTCTGAGACGGAATTGATGGATGTCTGAAACGGCAGGTAATGGTGGGGCCATGGGCTGAAAGGAAGAGAAATCTGACAAGATTCTGTATGGAAGCAAGATGGATTTTAGTGGAAAAAAAGAGTAGTGATAAGGTCTAAAAATGGGTTTGACTTATACAAAGGAATGTTGCTGGTAATGGTGAAGTGAATTGTAAACCAGGAGGGTGAATTTATCTCTGTATGCTTAGGGACTACTAGTCTAAACAGGGATAAAATGGAAAAGGGAGAACAAAAGAAAACCCCATTTGCTTTGTAGTAGACTGGGTAGGTAAGGGGAATGGGACTGAAATTAAGATAACATAGGTCTTTAGAACTGTAGCCCCCCACAGAGGGTGGATTAAATACAGATTGATGTTTGGAAGACCAGTGAGTGTCAATGCATGGCACATGCTGCACAGCACCGTTAGCACCATTTGGCATAAGAAAGTATGGAGAAAGGAGGAGGAAATGTGAAAAAGAGTACATAAAAGAACACTTATGTCCTAGTTTTCTGTGTTCCACAGCTCATCTGTGAGTTACTGAAGATCTCTGTGTCTGATCAAATAGCAATTTATCCTGGTGCCTCTCAGGGCCTCACTAAGGACAGTGACTGTCACTGATGGCTTACTCCTTTAGCACAGTTGCTGTGTTGTTAGCTTAAAATTATTATTCTCTTGGTTTACAAAACATAAAAGAACAAAGTTTAAAGAATACAACTTAATAAAAAAAGGAAGAATGGAGAGAATAAAAAGGGCAAACCTCAAGATGAAACCTGCGGACTTTGTTTTGGTTGGCTGGTTGCTGTTTCTCATTTGCTTTTCAGGGAAAGTCTTGAAAATAAACTTCAGAAAAATTTCCTAGAATATGTAACTTTGTACTCAACAACTCTGTTGTATCTAGAAGGTGATATGTCCCCTCCATTCCATAGGAGTGTCATAAAACTTAAATTAACAAGAATGAACAACTCAGATATTGTACTAATAAACATTAGAGGAAAGCAGGAAAAGCAAAACTTCTTATTGTCAGACAGGAGGTTAATAGTATGTAGTAAATTTCTAGAACTAATTCTAAGTGAGCAACACTGTCATTATAATTTGAATAAGCACAAAAACTTATTTGATATGTAAAAAATGCAATATCATGCTTGTATGTGACAAATGTTTAATGCAAATAAAATGGTTACTATTGATATTGTTAAGAGGAAGGAAAAATGCCATCATTGTCATATCAGTGATGGTGTTGGGGACTCATTGGCTTAGCATTATTCCCACCTATAAAGCACTGTTTTGTAGTTTAGGCATTAGCTGAGACCCTGGTGATCAGAGATCATGTCTTGGCTAAGTCACAGACACTGTATGAGACTATAAGAATAAGTTCTTACTTAATTTCTCATCTAACTTTTTTTCTTTTTTGCATAATAATTTCAGATCGTAAACTCAAGACAAGAACTCCTGTGGTACCTGTATGCATTGACATAGGATTGGGAGGCACCTGGTCATAGGGAAAGATTTGAATGGTCTTGAGACTGGAGTAACAGAATGGTAATATGAAGTGTAAGGTAATGTGTTTCTAGATAATTGAAAACATTCCTAGGAGCTTAACATTTTGAAAAGCTGTTTCTAGGAGATGAAAAAAAAAATTTAATATGCTACTCTCACAGATGTGGTGAGTCCAGAATGATACGCATGGTTGCAATAGAACTGTACAAAACTGACAGGCTTTTTTCTTAATGTCAGCTTATTTGTGTATATGCAATGCAAAATATATTGGATTTTAGCCATAGCTCTTTGTACACTTACAGGTTATTTCTTATCTGTTTCTGGCTGTGATATCAAAATGTTATCGGCACATTTGTTGGTGTTTACACTCATTCCTCTTTAAGTTTATACTGCATTTGTGTGTATAGGCCTTTGTTTACATGTGTTTCTGTGCGTTTGTACAGCAGATATATAGCAATGTATATGTGTGAGATGTTGAGTCACATCCATAGTGGATTAGATTTTACTTTCCACAAGGAGATCCTGCTTTGCTGTTTCGTGTTTGTACTCATGTTTTCTCTGTGTCCTCATCCTTTGTTTGCTTGACAACTTTCATATTTTAATTTCTTGCAAAATACAGTATCCCAGTTGGTTCACTTCCTCAGTAGGTTACCAAAGTTTGGTGAGGGTCACTTTGCTCCCCTCTTTACAGACTGGATGGGGAATTTGAATGTCAAAATATTAGTTTTATACCACAAGGATTGCTTTATACTCTAGCTTTGGACACAAATAACACATTGTCATTGTTCATTAAAAACACTGATAAAGATATGCTTTAGAAAGCAATGGAACAATTACATTGCAGAGGAAAATGCAGAAATAATGAGATACCAATCAGTCACTGACCCTTTTTTAACAAACGTACACATTTGTGCAATAGATGCACAAATCAAAGAGGCAGAAATGTCTAGGTAAAGGGGTTATTTTGATTATATTAGTTCAGTTTCATATTAATGTTAACAGAAAGAAAGTCAAGTCACTGGTATGTCTGTTACTGTTCCCTCAGTAATTAACTTCAAACTCTGCTGTTTAGTCTTCATATTTTATATCCCTGTTTTCACTTTGCAATATTGTTAAAGACAAGTACTTTAATTACCATAGCAGCCACAGAGATGTGATACTGTAGATATGACACATCTTTCAAAGTACACAGAGCCATGGGAACTGAGCTATGGAGTCTTTGGGGGCAGCAAATGTTTGTGGTAGAAGTAGTTCAAATACATCATTCAAACAAACAGTAGAAGTCTCACACTAAGTGATGCAAGACAAAGATTGAAGGTCTGTGCTGTTGTAGGATCCGTCAGATATCTCCTCTTATTGCTTGTGGCCTGGAAATTTTAGGCATGCTAGTCGGGAGATAGAACATTAAGATCCCTTTGCAACGGTGTTTTTCTAAACCCACCAGTGATCTGGGCCTTGTGATTATATTATTTTTATAATACTTACCTTTCTAAAACTTCCCATCGTCTTCTGTTTCCAATCATTATGCTCTTTAATTCATTTTTATTAAGAATCTCTGATTTGGACGTTGTGTAGTGTGTTATTGCAGATAACATTGAATGTCTACAGACGCATCTCAACTCTATTCCAATGAGCAAATATTTCAGAAGTTCCTGCAGAAAAAAGTCAGTATGTAAGCCATGTGGTTGGGGACTCTTCAGACCATTCTACTTAGGATTAACTTAAAATTCTTGTTCTTTAATTATAGGGTTTTTTTCTATTTTATACTCCATTTGTGAACACCTAGAAGTTAACAGGGTAGTGTGTAGGTGTCAGGTATCAAACACGGATAGCCACATAGCTGTGGAGCCAGCTAAGGTTTGTTGCCAATTCCAAGAAAGGATTGTTGGTAATGACATGCTGTGAGAACGAACAGGATGTGGCTGCAGAAGGGAACACACAAAGTAATGTCAGCACTCTTTAGGACAAATGTCCTTGTTCTAGGTCCTGGAGATAAGCACAACACAACCCAGCACAGCAGGAATGAGGCTGAGAAATGGATATGGACTATAGGGGAGGATCAAGATCACCCAATACCCCTAAAGCTTCTGACCCATATGCAGAAAGGTCTGAAAGAATGAACTGCACATGAGAACTGATTTGAAAGAGATAGAAAGAGAGAAATTTATCTCCAAGGTGAGGAAAATTTATTTGTGAAAAGGTACCCCCACCAATCTGGGTGCACATGGGCCTCAGGACACTGGACTTCCCATCTACTGGATTGATGCTGGAAGCAGGACTGTGACCTGTTTTTCTCTCTTCCTTTTTCTCTCTCTCACTGACTAATTCATCTCTCTTTTTCTCTCTTTCCTTTTTCCATTCTGCACAACACCAAAAGTGTCTGTCAAACTCTCTCTTGCAGCTGTATTCATAAATGAAAGCCAGGAGAATGGAAAGACCAGGCAAAGGTTACAAGGCGGGGTTTTTTCCTCAGAAATATGTCCAGTGTGTAAAGTAAGACCTGTGGGTCTAAAGGGATGGCACGTGTGATCATTCAGCAAAACAGGGAAAAAATTCTAAATAATAAAATATGAACTTCAATTGTACTTAATCAGTAAATGCACACTAGAGCTACCTTTACAAACAACTAAAGTTACCTTACAGGAGTGAAAAGCTGGTCTCATTGAATCAATTGATTTCACAGGAACTGTGATTCATCCTCAAAAAAGCTATTTCCTTCCTTTATAGATAAATTGCTTAAACTGCCTCCTTTCATTGCCAGCCTTATCATCTGCTGTTTTGCAAGACCTTTTGAATCATGTAGCATAGAAATGTTACACTGCAGCATCCCAGTTACCTGTAAATAAATCTTACGTCTATTATTTAATCCTTCTAGCCTCCTGAAGGTGGATTAGGGAGGGTCCATCCTCTGGGGACTGCCTGCATTGATGCTGAGAAGGGAAACAGGAGCCCTGCAGGGTCACTCTGAGGACAGAAACATGACCAGCACACTGGAACTACTGCTGCTACTGTGATGCTCTTGAATTAAACTTCAAATGAACTCTGCTATTCTCTTCAATTACTGTTGACTAGAGATAGCTACTGCTTGTTCTCACATCCAAAGAACACGATCTTTTTTATCAGGTCCTGCTTCATAGCAGATATGTGATTTTACCCTTTCTTAGGCAATCACTAAATGTGTCCTTAAAAACAATCAGTTGAGCACACAGTAACTGCTTTCCCATTTAAACCAAATGCAAATTAGAGACCACCCAAATTAGATACCACCAAAATAAAGGAGAAAGCATAAGCCTTCAGTTATTTGCAAGATGCAGCATTGCTAGGGTACTTCCGAGTGACTCACCATGAAAGAGAGAGCAGTACCCTGAGAAAGGAAGCACTTTGAAATGAAGAAGAAAAGACAGTACAGTCCCTCACAAAAAAATGTGAACACCACATTGTGCAGATTGGTGCATGAAAAAAGTCTCACTGGTCTAAACTGAAAAAAAAAAAAGCATTATACCCTATCCAAAAGAATTTTAGTGTAGCCACTAAAACCAAGTTGTCTGGATGTTACCTACAGTACAAGTTTACGTTATGGATGCTTCACAATTTTTTTTTTAAATTGCAGAATATACCTTTGCATATTTTAATTGTATTGTAACTGCTAGAATGGCACAAACGTTCTATACTATTTTGCCAATCTTGACTGGTTGTGTAAATACATCTGTGCCTGCAGCTCTGTGTATGTTACATATTTGTTACTAATAAATTTACCTCCCATTTCTATCAAAACTTTATGGAATCTTATTTTTCAAATGTTAGATTTTTTTCGTAACTCTGAGTGTCTTGGGCTGGAATTTCTTTGGAGTATCAGCTTGGCTGTTGCTAAAATGACACTAGAAGCAGCTATCTTTTCCTCACATTGCATTACAAAAACTCAAAAGCTTTTTGGGTCAGGAACATGCCTGTTGGAGCAGGATATTCAGTGTGAAAAATACTGTGAACTTGTGAAAACCAAGGTTGCAGAGGAGATTTCCTAATTTTTCAATCCTTGAATTTTGCAACATCAGTGAAGCTTTTATAGCTGTTTCCTAAATACAAAACTATCTAACCAATTACTTTGTTGTTTAGCTTTTGTCTCTTAGACTCAAAGCTTCTTGTCCTCAAGAATACAGGACATGCTCTCAAAGAATAAACAGGCCTCCATCATAGTCTTGTACCTGCAGAATTGCACTCATGTACCTGCCCTTATATGTGTTCTTGCACTTGCGTTATGTGAAAGGATAAAGTTTTACTATCTGCTGGTGACAGCAGAAAGAGTAGAAGTTTATATAGCATTTGAAATCTCAAATTATTCCTTAGAACCCAGTTGGATGTCTGTTAACAAACCTTCAAAATGTGGTAGCAATGGAGATAGAGAACCTTGGTTTCTTATCAGGACAATAAACAAATAAAAGTTAAAAAATCTAAAAATTTAATCTAAGCAGTTTGCAAATCCATCTCCGTTTCTAAGACTGGCATTTTAAGGAGGAAAATTTAGTCTGCATGGGCAAAACACGTTTTTAATTCTGTAGTAATTTCCTTGCTGACTTTATGAAATATGAACCAGTTCTGACCATAGTATTTCAAAGCAGTAAATAATCTGTTTATTTTTACTAATTCTTTCCATGCATCCAATGCATAATGTATCAATCAATGCCCGTGTCGCTGTCAGTCCAACAGTTTAGTAAATCAAAGTAATTCAACTCTCATGATTCAGATTTCTCTCACGCTCCCTTGTGGAAAAAAACAGTAGCTAGCAGTAAGAATTATTCATAGCAGAAGATGTAATATGATTTGCATTCTGAGATATAAAAGGGCTTTCAACCTTAAGACGCATTCTGCTTTGCACAGGTGATCTACTGGATTAGCTGTTTTGTTGAAGTTATTTTAATACTGTGAATATCCCCCATTGTTCACTTCTGTATTAGTTGCTCAGGCTTAATTATGAAATCAGATCTTGGATAGTCATCAGGAAAGCAGCACTTTCAGGGACATTTCATGAGAGCTTTCTCTGTGTGTAAGAGGTTATTTCAGCTATCTAGCTGGATTTTTTGGTCATTATTGCATAGGAGAGAGGAATATAAAGGAAAGGAAGCTAGAAAGAGGAACATTTTTTTGTTTTGGGTGATGTGTTGCCTTGAAAGGAAAGTGAAGAATCATTAATTAAAGACAATTTGGGGACACTGTTTGTATATGTATACTAAATTTTACTTGTGCTGAAGAATGTGACAGTTCTGATTTCAAAGTTGATTATGAAGGTATGAGTGCTATCCAATATGATACATTCATGACAATAATGAAAGTTTAAACACAATTTCTCTTCTGCAGCGTTTTTTAAAATAACTGATTGGAACCTCAAGAATGTGCCTAAGATTTGGGAATTTTAGTGAATAGGTACATAGAAAAATCATTCAGATAGCAGTCACATGCAAGTACAGAATAAAACAATCTCTTTATGTTCTTGACTACTCTCACGTTGATTTTCAGGAGGTTTTTTTGTTTGCTTATCGTCTATCTAGGCTATGTTTTCAAGATGTTTGAAAATCCTGTGGCTTCATTAGTTTCCATTTGAGTGGATCTAAGTCCTTCTTGAAGGGCAGTGCCTCACAGTGGTTGCCTTATCCTGCACACCCTGTGGTTTTATCAGTGCTGATCTGACTAGACAGATGATGTCACTTGTTCTGTGGTATACATTCTGTTTATATAACTTAGTCTGAGTCTTTGCTTCTTTTGTACAAGCAAGTCTGTCTTGGCTCACATTCAGCATGTGATTTACCTCTAGTTCCTCCTTAGCCAGCTGCTCTGTCTATGGTATTTGTATAGTTAGTAGATTACCTCTGCTTTCTGTTGTACTTTTATGCATGCCTGCTGAGCTTCACTCAGGTCATGGCATCACTCAGTACGTCCTTCCATTTTGACAGCTAAATATAAATAAGGCCACTATGGGTATGGATTTCCAACAAACTATGCACCTTTTCTATGTTAAGAGAGTCAAAAAAGCTTCTCTAAGATGTTGATGAGGATGTCTTATGGGACAGTTGTCGAAAGCCTCTATAGTGTCTGGAAACACTGAATTATCTGCTGCATCCTCAGAACTACCTGCTGCATCATAGAATGCCTTGAGTTGTGGGGGATCCATAAGGGTCATTGTTAGTGGGATTTTTCTGTCGCCCTGATTTTTTCAGCCTTCTCTCTGTTTCACAGTTTCATGTTTTGGGTTCTTTCTCACACTCTAATCTGTAAACACTCGCCAGTGTTATTGTAGTTTCAAGGAAAGTTTTCATTCCTGTTCTTAGAGAAATGGACAGCTGATGGACAGTTGTCTTGACCAATGGGATGGGGAGAGGTGTCAACCTTCTTCCCCAATCCCTGGCCTTTGTAGAAATACTATATAATGGAGTCAGACTTTTAAATAAACTTAATTCTTAGTTCATACCTTCTGATCAAAGTGTGACTGTGCGTTTGTGTGTGTGTGACAAACCGCATCATTTTTCTCAGTCATTGAACACTTTATCCTTTTTTCTATCTCTCCAAATAAAGTTATGCATTGTATTTTCCCTATGCAGAGGCTTCTTATCTCTGTTTTCTTTCACAAGTACTAAGAGGACTGCTTATGCCCTGAGGTTGTATCAGGCATTTTGCTAAGTAACTTTTGATGGTGGGTCAAACTAATATCAAAGCTACCTTGAGCTGTTTTCACATACAACATATTTTAAAATTGCCTAGTTTATTCTTCCTTTATAAATTCAAACTGTATATTTTAGCACTCAATGAAGTGTGTTAGCTTCGTGTTCTCAAGTGATCTCTTTAGTGGTTTGTGAAGTTTTGCCTCTCTCCTATTATTCTTGTATTATTCTTACTGTATTATTCTTGCTTTGCTTATTGCTACTAATGTAATTGTTACTTATATATTTCTTTCTTGTTCCTCTTTGTCTTCCTTGCTAATTACAGCTCTTTGTGCCTTGGCCTGAGTTTTGTGTCTTCTGAAAAATACTTGTCCCCAGCAGCCTAACCTAATTTCCACTTTCTCTGTGCTCTCTTCCTGTGTCTGGGGCTAATAACAAGCTCATGACTTAGCCAGGCTGGTCTCTTTCTACGCTTTCCATCCTTCCTCTGCATTGGGCCAGTTTGTACTTGTGCCTCAATACCATTTCTTTGAGGAATTGCCAGGTCTCTTTAAATCCTTTCCCCCATGAACTTGCCTGCCATAAATTCTTAACTAATGTCTCCCTGAGTTTACTGGAATCTACCTTCCTGAAGTTTATTATTTTTATTTTGCCTTCCTCTCCTTGGTTTCACCACTCTTCACTGCTGTTCTCATAACAGATTTCTCTGCGGTGAATAGTCCTGATACTCCAAGGAAGCAGTGGAAGGCTTCTAAAGCTTTAGAAGTACACAAAAGTCACATTCAGAATCAAAAATTTATCCAAGAACCCTCCCCATGCTCTCACAGCACTGCATGGTCCCTTCAGTTTTATCTGCTGAGACTGTGTGGTGGGAAAGTTTTTAATACATCTTTGTTGTGTCTTTTATTTCTGTTTACAAGGTTACAGCCAGCACCGTGTGACAAGCCAGCTCTCCTTGGATGACTGCAAACAATGGTTTGAAAACTACTGATTTAGAGTGCAGGCGTTGCTCTATTGGAGCAGGTCCTTGGTCCATGCAAAACAACGTAGAAAAAACCTTTAATGATTTAGAATGCAAAGCATGCATGTGAAGATTACCCAGGATAAAGTTCAAGAAAGAATTACAAGGAAACCATAATTGCAGAGAGTATTCAAAGATTGACTCAGTCCTTAAAATTCAAGCACTTCATTTTACAGGCTAATCCAAGTTTTATAACCAAAAGAAAATTGACATTCCCACTGAGCACTTAATGTTATTAGAATAGGCAGGGTTTTTTTCCTCAGCTTTCAAACTTTTCTTTGAATTAGCTTTGTTTCATTTTCTTCTCAAGCATGTGAATTCTCTGAAAATCCTTTCCTCCTCAAAGAAGTCTCCTGCATCAAGACATCTGTTTTTTAAAAGTTAATCCATTTTGTCTGAGCTCAAGTTATAATTTCAGGAAAACCTTTGATTGTGTCTATCCTGGTTAACTAGTTCTTCCTCTCTTTTAACTCCACATTCATCTTTCTTACCTCTGAAGAAGACATCATATGTATTAGGTGAGAGAATTAACCTATTTCTTCAATATGCAGTGCTTTTATATACTAAGTATTTTGTGCAAGATGATGCACATACAACAATGATCTTTTAAAAGAAACCTTTGAATATAGATGACATATGTCACCAAGGTTGCATAACCTGGTTATACATATAGCTTGGTCTTTTTCTTAGGGATTAATTTCCTAAATCCTCTAGCCCCTTTGCAATGACAAACTTTTCTCAAAAACTCTTTTATTAGTTTGCATGCAGAAAAAAAATCCTGATCAAATTTCTTTTCAGTGTACTGTAAATTTCCACTGCAGTAGAATCAAGTGTTTGACGTGTGTTGGGGAAGTAGGTGCTGATTTCTTTAAGATGTGAACTTTGCATTGCAGCAGCAACTCTTCAACTTGTTCTGTAACAATAATAAGTAGTGAAGTCATTAATCAAGGGGGTTATGTTAATGTATGCAGAGTGCTTGAAGATGAAAAGGAAATTTAAGAGTACTCGGAAAAAATAATATTACTGGATGTTAAAAGTCAATCAAAAATTTATAAAACACCATACAAACATACAAAGTGGGTGTTTGACAAACTGGCATTGTCCAACATAGGATAGTCTTGTAAACTTCATGCTACTATTGCATGGTAGCATTATCAAACCTCTTGTAACTACTGATGAAATAATCCTGCAAAAAGTTTAAAGGTTAAAAAAAAAAAGTGTTTTAATCTAATTTTTCTAACAAGGGTACTAAGAACAGAAAAATCCTTACTTTGCAATATACTGCATTTTATTTAAGGGGAAGGTTGTGATTTTGGGGTTTGGTGAGCAGCCTGTGTATACTAATGGGAAAATCAAGATCTGTGGTTCAGATCCTTCTTTAGAAAAGATCCCAGTTTGCCTCTACATATAAGGCAGCAAGCCTCAGCTCTGTGTGGGCTGAGTAATTCCACATCCAGTGTAGACATGCCTGTGCTCTTGTGTGGAACAATTCTGAAGAAACTGTCCTGCAGTACCTTACCCCATCCTCCAGGACAGAGGTTTGGCTCTGCTGGCTGAGGGGTGCTCAGCAGAAGTTCCTCTTGGAAACCTGGAATAAAAACTGTATTTCTGCCAGCTCAAGTTTTTAAAGAGAAACAAATGCTTCAATCCTATTGTTGATCAAGCAGCTGTGAGTGCAGTGACCATGCAGGTCACACTTCATGGGAAACTGGGAAAGAAATACCCACAGTGTGCTTATTAAAGGATTTTCAGGTGCCCAGGGGAAGGGTGGGATGAGAGGCTGGTAACATCCTTGTCAGAGATATGAACTGACTCCTTGGAATAGGAAGTGGTTCAGCAAGTGCTTGGCTAAATGAAGCCTGGTTTCCTATATGCACTGGTTTAGTAAAACTGTTTAACCATGCTGAGGTGATGTTTAACCATGCTGAGCTCTTATCACAGCTCTGAAAAATGAGAGAAAAATACCAGGAATGTCTGCTCTGTGGGACAAAGCTCAACTGAAATTCATAATGTGTGAGGTTCTAGAGAACCGAAGCAGAAGAAAACCCTTAGGTCACAAAGACCTGTATAAAGAGGTCTTGTCAGAACCTTGTTTCCTCATGAGAGGAAAAAAGATTTGGAGCAGCTTTTGACTGGGTCCTTCTATAGGGAGCTTCATCTCATTCTTCTGAGGAGGGCAAAACACTGTGCAGTTTCAACACCATGCACCATGTTTCTGAATTCCACGGAGAAGAGGTGAATGAGAGGGAAAAGAACCTTCTAAAAAGGAAAGAGTAAGGTCCAGATGGATGGAATTCAGGCTTTAAGTCATTTGAACTCTACCATAAGAGATAGTTACAGCAAACAAACAAAAGTGAGGACAGCTCTGGTAAATGCAATTTTCCTTCCTCAGCAGCATATTCCTTTTGTCCTTCAAACTCCTATAAAGCCAGGTTTTGAAATAACTCCTTTAATTGCTCATACATGTACAAAAAATAAGGATTGATGCCTACTTATCTGGTCACCGAGCAATGGGGGTAAGAAGCAGAACAGTACTGGTTGTTGTTTTCTGCTTCCCTGCCACAGATTATGAGAGGACATTTGAATTGTTTAAGGACATTTTCCTTTTCTTTTTTTTTTTCTGGTAAAGGACCAAACAGAGGTGACATCTGCTTTTCCTTGGCCTAGGGCAAGGTTTAGTGTTTCTGTCTCTCTGTCACTTTCCGCAGCAAATCAAAATAACCTCTAATGGTAAAACTTCCAAATAGTCAGAGAATGTATTTGAATGGGAGGCAAAATAATTGGATATGTGAATCTGATAAGAGGGCTAGAAGTTTCTGAAGACAACACTTGGCAGGGTAATGGATTGGGAAGGTTTTAAAGTGAGGAATCTACCTATAGCTGGTTAAGGTATCTTCAAGTATACAGAAACTCAGTCTGTTTTTTTAGAAAGTCTGGTGATGTCTGACTCAGATCCCCCATTCCTGATTCTAATGGAGATAACCCATCAGGGCCCTGAACTTTGGGTAACTTTTTAACTCCATAGTGTGAATACATAGTGGTATGAAGTTGACAGGCTCTGTCAAGAAAGCAAATAGAGCAATGAACATCCAGATTTACATACTGAAATTACTTAGCCATTTCCCTTTGATTGCAAATCTGATCTGGTTTTTGGTTTTGTTTTCTTTCTGATTTTGTGTTTTTACATTTTTTTTGTTTTGTTTCGTTGTTGTTGTTTCTTTTTTTAACCATTACATAATTAATTAATTAGCTTTGCAGAGCAATTGTCATACCATGGAGCTAAAAACACAGGCAGAAACAACCCTACCAAGATTCTCCAATCAGGTAACTGCCTGATTCAGTACAGTTACCAACCAGCCTTTAAACTCATCTAAATGGCTTTATCCAGTAGGGAACCTGAGCATGACACAGGTCTGCAATGAGGGCTACATGTTTATTAGAAAGAACCAGGTCATACAATCAGGAAAAACTGTGGTGACTGTAGCACTCCAGCATTTTAGATATCAGAATAGTTTGTGTTTCTGGGGAAATGCTTTGCTCTGGATTAGCACTTAATCTATGGGGGCACAGACATAACACAAGAGCAACTCCTGGTCTTCAGTCCCAGTTAGAAATCAGTGAATGAGGCCATCTGTGTAGTCCAAGCTGAGTTTCAGACCAGAACAGACAAGTTTTCTGGTACTTACAAACAGCTGATACCAGAAGTAGAGGATACAATCCTCACTTCTCCAAATAAGCTTTTGAAACAGAACATATGAAATTCTAGATATTATATACTAAATCCTCTAAAATATTTTTTGTGTTCCTGTTGTATGAAAAATACTGCATAAAGGAAAATATTGTTTTTATAAAATAAATTGGGGGTTTATGGATTCTTTTGACACCAGATACTTCACATTTTAGTTCCAAAGAAACCCTTTTGAGCTTATTTTTGTGAACATATTTTTAATCTTCTCTTTCTGGGTTTAAAAACACTTTCTTGATCCAAAGTAGTAAAGAGTAATCATTGAAAGTGCAGCAAGACAGCAAAAATGTGCAAGAACTATCAAAACTGCAGCCTCTTGCCAAGTTAGTACAAAACTATATAATCCATACTTAAACCAACTTACATGCTTTTGTGTTGTAATAAAAAATTATGAATTATTTCTCATTGTTTTGGGCATGGACTAACACCACCAACAAAAACCTTTGTTACTGTCAGTGCATGTAAAATGAGATGAGAACACATTTTAGAAAGCTTGGAAAAGTTTCCATTTCTGTGGAAGAAAGATACAGGTTTGTTATCTTGACAATTCAGTCAGTCTTTACAAAACGAAGCACTGAAGTCAGGAACGATTGTTTATTTTACGTACTACCATCTGGGAAACTTGCGTGAAATTGGAGGACTGTGTCGTGATTTTCATTTGGTGGCACAAAAGCACCATCTTCTGGGGAAAGTCAGTATTTCCCAATGGTTTATAGAAGTAGAGCAGATCTCATTTGTTTATTACTGAAAGGATGTAGTTGAACTTTCATTGCTTGACGATATTGTAAGGCTTTACACTAGATAAAAAGCTTAAATAAATGTATTGATATGATAATAGTAATTTTCATAATTACTATTCTTACCCAATTAGTATCGTTACCATTGTTACTCACATCACCTCATAGAATAATAGCAGCATTTCTTTGTTGCCAATAAATCTGATTCATGGACCAGAAGTTCACAGAATGATTTTTTTAGATCAAAAATCTAATAGTAGAAAACAAGTGACATCAGATATCATCAGCTAAGCCCAAGGGATGTTAAGATAACATTGGTCTGTATGACAAGCAAATCACGAACTGAATTATCATCCTCTTATTGGCAGTCTACTGAAGAGTCATTTAGAGTGCTGTTCACAAGCAATCAGGATATTTCAGGAGAAGGTAGTTGATGGAAACCAACAGTTGGAACCTCAATAAAAATGAGAAATAGTACATGGGGCTGTGGGCCCAAAAGTCTTTGAAATGGGAAAGAGGACAGTGGCTTGTATTTTCTAGACAGAAAGTGTCAGTGACAGTGAAAAGCTGCCTGGAAGATTGTACAAGGAACAAAATAACAAGGTGAAAAATGGCTTTGTGCTCATACATATGAGCAGAAAAACATACCATCTGTCAAAGGCAGAAAAGCTCTAACAGAAATGTGAAAATGGAACTTGAGGAGTTTTCCTGTCCAAGTGAAAATGATCTTGGCATCTCAGGGGAAAAAAAAGGTATCGGTGGCAGTCAAGCCCAGCCTCAGTGTGAGACTGAAACCCTGAACAAAGTGTGACTTCAGGCCAATGCCCAGGTTACACAATAGTTCTGGTGCTCTGAACTTGCCACCAAGCGGGGCCACCAGGGGTTAGAGGGGAAGGAGGGAATGGACTTTTCAATCCCTTTTGTTGTTCAGCCCCTTTTGCTCCAGGGAAGGGGCAAAATGACTGTTTATTATATTACTCCCTCTGTAGCTCTGTGTGCCAATGGAAATTTCTTATGGCAGAAAGCTACACTGATCCTGAGTTTTCTAGATGATAAGGGAAGTTTTTTAATGCTCTTTCTGTGCTGTCAAATATCCAACAGAACAAAAAGGAAATGGGCCATATTAGACATGAGGACAATCAGTGCAATACAGGCAGGCCCATGTGTTTCTGGGATACACTTCCTGAGAAATATCTGGCTCACTCAGGGCAAGATAAAATAATAAACAATATTAATCACTGATGTCATAAGAGTGCTGTTCTTTGCATGGTGTGTCTTTGAACTATGAGCAAGGAGAGAAACACTGGCAAGACAAAACAGACCTCAGGAACTTCAGCAAAGGACTGCACAACAGGGAGTAGTTTTTAAAAGCACCAGCCACAAAAGAACTGGGCAACTTGTCAGACTGCTTCAGATTATATTGTTAGACAGCATTTTTATTACAAAGCCTTTGGTTTGTTTTTTTAAACTTGCTCACAAAAAGCAGATGTTTTAAATTATTTGGTTTGTTTATTTAGGTAATATTTAGCAGGTGGTAATAATTCTTCAGCCTTTGAAAGCCAGCATATCAGAAAAAGTAGAAAACCCTCCTTTTCTAAGTGTCCCACTATGAAAACATGAGAGAAAGTCTCTAGACCAATTCAGACTGTAATTGAATCACTTATTGGAATTCCCTGTAGATTGTCATGTTATGCTTTATTAACATACAAGATAGGAAGGTCCCACTTTAGAGGAATTTATGGGTCGAATTAAATGGTAGAATTGTTGAAGAGTGGTGGTTGGAGGGGACCTCCAGAAAATGCCTAGTTCAAGCTGCCTGCCCAAGGCAGGATCAGAAAGGGCAGGCAGCCCAGCACTGGATCCTTGCACATTTTGAATATTGCCATGGATGGAGACCCTATAACTTCTCTGGGTAATCTGGTTTTGTCATTAATAACTCAGGCATTAAAAAAACGTCTGCTGTTTAAACCACGTTTCCTGTATTTTCGTTTCTTCCCATTGCCTCTTGTCCTGTCACTGGGCACCACTGAGCAGAGCCTGGCTCCATCTTCTTCAGTCCGCCAGCCCCATGCCCCTGGTATTTATACACACTGATAACACCTGAGCTTTCTCCTCTCCAAGCTGAATAGTCCCAGCTCCTTCAGCCCCTCCTTGTATTCAAGCAGTCCAATTACTTAATTGTCTTCATGGCCTTTCAGTGGACTCACTCCAGTATTGATGCCAATACTAACCCCTGAGGTCAAGTGACTGGCTTCCAGCTGGATTTGAGCCACTTAAGACACTACTTTGAGACTGAAGGCCAGTCCAGACCTCTCTGTCTACTTACCTGGTGTGTACTTCATCAGTTTGTCTCTAAGGATGTCTCAAGAACCTGTGTGAAAAGCCTTAATGAAATTGAAATAACCACCACCCATTACTTGTCCTTACCAAACCATCCAGTTGTTTGGTAAAGAGGAAAACACACAAACTTTGCAAACATATGAGGGACGGTTGTAGTCACAGCATACATTAATTTGATTAAAAGACTATACTATTTGACTGCTGTTATTTTCATAAAAAAGGTCTAAAACATGTTATTTGATGTGTGGTCATATCAGAAATTGAGAACATCAGAGCTACCGAAACAAACCTTGAATAATCATCACGGTGAAGACACAGTCCGATTCTAAGGGATTTAAGCACCTTTTGTAATTGTTTCTGGTAAATCAGATAGGTAACTGCATGCTTTTAAAAACTGGTGAGTGTGAGGTGTAAGCTTTAAAGGCATTTTTGTAATAACTGATTTTAATTCTCTAAAAGACTCAAAAAGTCTAATCCAAAGTAGTAGTATTTGTTATCCTCAAATATAACAACTAGGTATTCGTTTTTCTCATCACCACAAGCAGTGTATGCCCTAGATTCATATATTCTATTGATTTTGGCCTTTTGGTAAACAGGTCAGCATGAACCTAGAATCTTTAATTGCATATATGTTAAGAATTGCATTTTAAAAATTAATTTAAAATTTTGTTTCTGAGAGGCACTTTTTTTTTCCTGACTGTTAACTGCATTTTTCATACAAGTATTTTCCATGATCTAAGTTATATTTATTATAGCAGGAGATGTTTCTAAAAACCTCAGTTCAGATTAAGATATTGTAAAGTACTTAATGCCTCACAATCAAGGTGAAAAGAGCAATGTGTCTGAAGTTTCCAGACACCAGCAAGTCATAACAAATTCTTTGTTCTTTTCTCAGTTCCCAGAACACTGAGAAGTTATTTTAGCTAAATGTAACTGATATCAACAATGTCGTTTTTCAAAATAATTTCACATCTTTTCTTCTGACATCAGAAATATGTGAAATCTAATGTTGTCTTCTGACCTGTCATCAGTTCAGAAAAGTTTTTATAATTTATTAGTAGCATTCACCATTAAAATATATTTCTTACTGTTTGCTGCATTTCTGCCATATTTTTCTTAATCTAAACAATACCTAAGAGACAAGAAGAGAGGTTGAAATCTCAGTAAAAGCCAAAGGCATAACATGTTATTTTAGAAAAAGTTTACAACTCTAAGTGAGCTGCAGATACCCAGTTTTCTTAAGAAATCTGATGGAGCATTGCCGTGTCTGAGCAGAAACCAGTTCAGCTGGCAAAAGTAGTGTAATGTGGCACCATTGGATGCTGCACTCCCAGGGGGAGCCACTTGCATGAGTCACAGAGCAGCAGCACCTGGAGCTTCCCTTTACCTCCTGCTGTAGTTCTTCATTGTGATAATTTAGCCCTTGCCATATGGCTAACTAAGATTGCTAACAATTCTGTTAGAGAAATATGTTCCCCTATTTTATCCCATTAAAAGAAATCAGGCCAAGCAGATTTATATCCTTTCCAAGTTAGATATTCTGGCCAATTGCCTTGGAAATTTGCTTGCAGTAGAGAGATCATTTGGCCTGTTTTTATCCATATGTCTGTGTGTCTTGGGTGTGATTGTTGCATATTTTCAATTTTTCACAGGCTAAATTATAGGCACCCCGTGTCTCAAAGTCTCTTCTTCATATTTGCATGGGAACCATCTTGAAAGACAAATCACATCAGGGACACATGATACCACATAAGAAATACGACTCCATCACTTGTGACCATTTTAATTTCAACCCCAGAAGTATGATCCTTTGTTCATTGAGTGATGGCAGCTTCATGACTCCATATTGTGCTGGGAATTCGTATACTTTTTGTTTGAAACCCCACTTCAATTATAGTAAGTTTTCTACTTTTTTAACCTTCCTTTAAATTGTGCAGTTGCAAACCAGATTTCCTTAGTGTTGTCCCTGATTTAATAATAGAATAGATAAGGGTCAGACTTTTCATCCTCAGTGAGTGGTTTATTTATCATTTTAACATTGTTTTCAGTAGCTATCAGCAGCTTCAATACATCCACTTCAAGGAAACTGAAAGTCATTTGGATTGAACTTAGTAGAAGTTGTTTAATTTCATACCCATGAACCTTTTGTTAGATACAGGGTGAAAGATATCTATCAAAATTATCTGTCTTTTTTTATTGCTACTGTTTGATTAAAATCGATGCATAATACTTTGAAAAGTCTTTCAATCCAGTCTAGGCTTGCCTTGGTCCAAGCAGTCAGTTCTTTTAGCTCTAGACTGTGAATTTCTGCTTAGCTTGGCTTGTAATTCTGGTGTGTCGATCAAAACTTCGTAAGTTGTTTCTACTGACACAAATCTGGTTCAAAACATTTCTCACCATTCTACTAGATCTGATTCCAAATGAAATCTATAGCTCCTCTTAATGTATTAGGCACCTTTGAGCAACACAGGGAATCATTGCTGCCTACAAATATATTCCACAGAGGAATGGTATGAACCCCCTCCAACACATACTTGGAGTATTATCCACCCAGTATTATCCACTCACTTGACATCCTGTATTATTGTTTTAGGTATCAAAGTCCATGCTTTTTCTATGACCAAACTGGATTTTTTTCAAGAGAATATTATGTAGCTGTAGACTTGGCTTCTCTGTATTTTTGCAGAATAATGAATTGTCTCTAGTTTGCAACAGTAATGATGGTGGGGCCAGTGTTCCCCACCTCACTCCAGCCCACGTGGAAGGATTGTGTTGGAAGATGAAAGCTCTGTGGCAAAGTAGGTTTGAAACATATGAATCCTCTCTCAAATCAGTATTCTAAGTCTACCAGCTGTTGTAGGATGTAGTTATACCTGCAGTTACTTTTCCCTTAAAAAGGTGTCTGAAAGGTCTGATATTCTTGGCCTGACTTCTGGCAATTGGAAGAAGTAATCTGACAAGTTTGACAGCTTATTTCATCTGTGTGTAAGGATACAGGGTGAATTTTGGTTTTGAAAATCTCTATTGGGAATGTTTTTAAAGGTAGATGTAAAATTAATTACAACACATTTGGGCCACATTCAAGTCTTCCTGTGAAACACAGTTTCTGAGCTCTGTGTGACTTCAGAAAGATGACCACTACATTCCATAAAGATGAAGACTTCACAAAACAGCAAAACACATCAAGGTAGGAAGTAATGAAATGGTAACGAAACTTTACATTTTTCTTTGTATCTTCACCTAAAAATGCTTGATCAGAATAAAAAGGAATGAATAATTCACATAGTGCATAGTAAAGTATACAGAAATAATTACCTTGATATTATTCTAGATCAGTCAAGAAGTCCATCTATGCCAGAATCCTGTCCTTGCCAATCGCCAAAAGCAGCTGCTCAGAAGAGTTTGCAAGCAATATAGGGACATATGGGTGTTTCCTTTAATCTGACCCTTCTAGCCTGAGGCAATATGTGACTTGTGAATCAAATTTGTAAATGTGGGGGTTTTGTTTAGAAACCTTTATTTGTGGGTTTTTTTCTTCCATTATTTTGCCTAATTGATTTTGAGTTTACATTTATAGTGTTTATATTCAGAGAACCCAGTGACAGTCATCATTCAATTATTAGCTGTGTAGAATACACTGTATAAACCACCCTCCAAAATTCTGAATCATTCCCACGTGTTCTGTCACTGCGTAACAAGGAGAAGAGCTCAGCATGTCCCTGTCCCTTCCCTCAGGAAGCTGCAGAGAGCAATGAATTCACCCTTCAGCCCCCTTTTCTTCAACCTGACAACCCAAACTCCTCACCTGCTCCTCACATGACATTCCTTTCAGGCTTTCTCTCCGTCTTTGTTGCCCTCCTCAGGATGTATTCAAGGACTTTCACATCAACGTTTCACACAGTGCTCACTCAAGGTGAGGCCGCCCCAGGCTGAGCCCAGCGGGACCAGCCCTGTCTGGGCCGGCTGTGCCGTGCTCGGTGCTCTGGGATGGGCTTTGTCCTGGGGGCTGCCGGGCACTGCTGACCCACACTGGGCCCAGCACCAGCCTGCCCCATACCCTCTCTTCAGGGTGAACAGCCACCAGCCAGATGTAGCCCTGTCCACTACAGCACTCTTGAACCTCGCTGTTCATTCACTTCTATTACAAATGTCCTGGTTTCACAGATTTTACATGTTGGTGTCAGGTTATTGTTAAATGTGGTGTTGTGTGTTTAATGTCAGAAACACGTATCTCTCATGCTAGGACATCCCTACATTTTGTCTCATCTCAGAGTTTTCCTTCTAGTATGGTTCCACTGCAGGTACTTGCGGAAGACTCAGTGACAGAAAGCTAACACTCTGCTTTGGGCATCCTTTGCCTAAGTATTTCCTGAGTGAGCAGCTGCAGAGCTTCATCACTGCCACAGGATTCACTGCATTTTGTCTCTTTTCTTTTGAATCCCTTAGAATACTGACTACCACAACACTTTATGGCAAGAAATGCCTTTGTTACATTTAAAAACTATTTTACCTGAAGATTATCAGTTCTTCTGATGAGTATCTATTTCATTGAATCCCTCTAATGTTCAAAGTGAGATAAATATTAAGTAAGTATTTTCTTAAAATAGGTAATACAGACAGACCTGCCAGAGAGGGTGCCTTATCAGTTACCAACCCAAGTTGTTAATCAGTGATACTATTGGAGGTAGTGTGGGCTGCAGCGATCATGCCCTGGTGAAGTTCACAATCCTAAAGGACATGAGTCAGGAGAAGCGTGAAGTCAGGACATTAAATTTTAAGAAAGTAAACTTCAAGCTGTTCAAAGACTTTGCCAGTGGTCCCCCCTGGGAAACTGCTTTCAGAGACAAAGTGAGATGAAACAGAGCTGGCAGATCTTTGAGTGTGTGTTCCATGGAGCACCAGAGCTCTTGTTCCCCATAAGTAAGAAATCAGGAAAGGGAATGGCTATTTAAACTAAAAGCCTGGAAGGAAATGCACAGGCAGTGGAAACAGGGACGCATATCCTGGGAAGAGTATGGGGGCACTACCCAGTTGTGTAGGGATGGGCTCAGTATGGACACGAATTGACTGCACCTGAACTTCACAGAGGACACAAAGAATCAAAGGAAAGGTAAAAGAAAATGTACCCCCGATGCAAACAACTGGCAAATTGGTAGCAGTGGATAAGGAGAAGGCTGAGGTACTCAACAGCATTTTTCCTAAGTCTTCACTGGCAACCCCTCTTCCCATATCTAGCAGCTGGATGGAGCTCCATCCATGAACTGGGAGAGCAAAGTCCTTCCCATGGTAAGAGAAGATCAGGTTCAAGATTCCTAAGGAACCTGAGCAGATGTGAGTCTACCGGACCTGACATGCACCCCAGAGTCATGAGGGTATTGACTGATGTAATTCTGAAGGTACTGTCCACCGTTTTTGAAAAGTCATGGCAGTCAGGTAAAGTCCCAGGTGACTGGAAAAGAGGAAACATTGTACCCATCTATGAAAAGGGAATAAAGAGGGGCGCCTGGAAATTACCTCTCAGCCTCACCTCTGTTCCTGGGAAGGTCATGGAACAGATTCTTCTAGCAATTATGCTGAGGCATTTGGAGGATGGGGATGTACTTTGGGACAACTAGCACAGCTTCACCAAGGGTAAGCCCTGCCTGACCAGGCTATTGATCTTCTGAATGACCACATCAGCAGACAAGGGAAGTGCTATACATGTCATTTATCTAGACTTTTGAAAAGCCTTTGACATGATCCCCCACAACATCCTTCTCTCTAAATTGGAGAGACGTGGCTTTGATGGGTGGACTCTTCAGTGGACAAGGAATTAGTTGGATGATCATATCCAGAGGTTAGTGGTGAATGGCTCAGAGTCCTGAAGGGTATCTGTGCCAAGGGGAGTCCCTCAGGGGTCGGTACTGGGACCAGAGTTATTAAATATTTACCTTAATGACACAGACAAAGTATTGAGTGCATCCTTGGCAAGTTTGCAGATGACACCAAGCTGGGAGGTGTGTTTGACACACCTGAAGGATGGGATGTCACCCAGAGGGACCTGGACAAGCTTCAAGAAGTAGCCCATGGGAGCATCATGAGGTTTAACAAAGCCAAATGCTGGTGCTGCACCTGGATTGAGGCAACCCCTGGAATCAACCCAGTTTGGGGATGAACAGACCCAGAGCAGCCCTGCCCAGAAGGGCTTGGGGGTGCTGTGGGTGAGAGGCTGGTCATGCCCCGGCCATGGCACTCACAGCCCAGAGAGCCAAACGTGTCCTGGGCTGCATCCAGAGCCCCGTGGGCAGCAGGGCAGGGAGGGGATTCTGTCCCTCTGCTCTGCTGTGGTGAGACCCACCTGGAGCACTGCATCCAGAGCTGGAGTCCCATCATGGGAAGGACTTGGAACTTGGAGTGAGCCCAGAGGAGGGACACAAGATGATCAGAGCACCTCTCCTATAAGGAAAGGCTAAAAGAGTTGGGGTTGATCAGCCTTAACAAGAGAATGCTAGTAGCACACCCTATTGTGGCCTTTCAGTTTTAAAAAGGGGCCTACGAGAAAGATGGGGACAGGACCCTTAGCAGTGTTTGTTGTAATAGGACAAAGGCTAATGGCTTTTAACTAAAGGAGAGTAGATGGAGAGTAGTTCTAAGGAAGAACTTTTTTTACAGTGAGGGTTGTGACATACCAGAGTAGGTTTCCTGAAAAGGTGCTCCATCCTTGGAAACATTCAAGGCCAGGTTGGATAGGGCTCTGATCTAACTGAAGATGCCTGTGCTCATTAGGTCATTAGCTAGGCATGACCTACAGAAAACCCCTCCACACTGTCCACCAAGTCAGTAGCTGAGCATAAACACACCCAGCCTATGCAAGATTTTCAGATCAAACACAAAGAAATCAATATTTCTGATCACCTGTCATTTGCTATAGATGAAATATTTTAATAATTTCGGGGGTTTTGTTTGTTTGGGTTTTTTTTTAAGGTATATGTTTAAATATTTTTTCCAATTGATGGGGGTGATGGAAGAGTTCCTCACAAGATCTAAATTTTCATCTAGTCACAAAACCACAGAAGCACAGAATGGTTTAGGCTGGAAGGGATCCTTGAAGATCATCTAGATCCAACCACCCCAACATGGGCAGGGACACAGCATCAGATCAGATTACTCAAATCCTCATCCAACTTGGCCTTGAACACTTCCAGGGTATCCACTAAGGTCCATTCCAACACAAACCATTCTATCACTCTGTGATTCTGTTTTCTATTTACTCTCAGTCAAATAATGATTTGGCATATTTCTTTTTTTAAGATAAAAACTCCTTCTTTGCTCAGGTTCTTTTCAAATGAAAACCATGTCTCTCTGTCCCTAATTTCCTTATATCTCTTCAGCTTCCAGCATATTCAATTTGGCACTGAGAAAGGAACTGTGATGAGAATTCAGGATTCATTTGCAAGATGGGTTTGTAAAGAAACTTAGCCATCTATTTTTCTTTCTTCTTTTCATCATAATTCACAGGGCTATGTTATGTTCTGATTCTCACTTTCAGATAATTATTGACATTGATTAAAGTTTTATTACTTATGCCAAAAACTTAATTAGGCCCATATTTGTACATCTACATAGTGACTTTTTTTATTCTCTTACCCTTTTCTATCTTGTGTTTGTCCTTTCAACGCCAAACATTGAATATCTTTGCAGTTCCTTTGCAGCCAGCTTTAATCTCAACAGTTAAAAATGACAATGCCGCACACTCTGCTGCTTCACTATACATAGCCTTCTCCAAATCATTAACAAATAAATTGAAAACCTTGGATTCCAGTACTGAGCTTCTTTTGATTTTCTATGTAACTTCTCTCCAAAAATTCCTAACTTCCCTCTTGTATCCTCTAACCAATTATTAGTTTAGAAGCACAGGAACTACTGTTTTACAGACAGAAGGACAGATTTTGTCTTTACACTTTCCCCAATGCTCATAATTATGTGTTTAATTTATAGGATTTTAAGGAATACAGTGTCACATTCAATAATAAAAATAGTGGCTGAGTCAATAGGTTACAAAGATTGGAGAATAACAGAGAGAGTGCAGTGTGTCAGTATGAGAGAACAGTAGAGGAGGCTGATATGATTGCACAGTTTTTCCTCAGGAAAATGTCCCACAGGTTTTACTGGATCAATGTGCATCATGACCCCAGAAACTCAGGAGGACCAAAACCAAAAACTGGTCAGAAAACTGGAAGGAAAAATATCGTGACACAGCATTCCAAAGTGTTTATGAGGAGACCACACTCCCAGCCCCCCTTACAATGGGTAAGGCTCATTCCTTTGCCGATAAAGCACGCAGTGGAAATTTCCACTGCAAGTTACAGCACATTTCCACCCTTTAACCCTACTCACACTGAAGTTTTGCAATTCTTTATGGTAGTTGAAATGTATAACCTTTACTTTACTAAAGATAGCCAATCTGCTTTTTTTCTAACATAACCTAATTTAATCTCTCTTGTTTAATTAAAAATAAATGCATTTTTACAGTTCTAGTGAGAAGTAGGAGGATGTAATATGATGAGCAGACATGCTACATGTTTTAAATTGAAATGATTTTACATAGGTCAGCATATTTTTAGATTAAATTGGTAGTTACACATTTGGCAAATATCAGCATTTTTGTTTTAATAGGAAATAGTTGTTAGTATGTATTAATTTCTTTGTTTTAGTCACAGCAAACTGTTCTTATCTTGAACATGATGATTAGCATGATGCTTTGTGATCAGAAGAAATCTTTGCTGTTTGATGGGCAGCGGTTTTGAACCTGTATAACTCAGTATAGCCACTGAAAATGCATGCCCATAAGCCTAAATGTGCATTTGTGAACTATTCAATAAGGTCATGTTCTTATCCTAAAAGGATTAGTATTTAAAGCAGATAGAATTAAAAGAATGTAGCAGATGGGCAAAGAAGTGGCAAGGAGAGATAACCAGTAAAAGGGCAGGAAGCATTTCCAGGAAAGTATATTTTAAGGCAAAATTTTGAGAAATAAGAGAACAAAAGATCTAGAAATGATAACAGTAAGAAAAATGACAGTGTCTTGGAGCTAAGCATGAAGCAAAAAAAAAAAAAAAAAAAAAAAAAAAATATGTGGCTTGGGCATATGACACAAGGGAAAAGGAAAGACTGCTTGTTTTCAAAATACAATGGAAACATGATAAATCTTCCCAAGATTCCTTCACTTCTGTGTTTTGTCCCCAGTATTGTACGGTGACAATTCCTCCCACACCATCTTGAAAGTCTTTCATGTCATGGTTTTGACTGTTACTTCTGCCTGTGATTCTTTTGCAGCCTTCATCCACCATGCTGTATAAACACAAAACAGTAAGGCAGAAAGGAGAAAGTGGCAAGGATAGTCATGCAAGGCCTTAACATCCCCAAACAAGAGTCCGTTTTCCTGGGAGTCTTAGATAGAAGGATTAATTTTGTTCAGATCTGTAATATGAAAACTTAACAAAGATTTGCAGGCTGTCCACTCCTCTGACATCACCAGTTTGTTTTCATTTTATCTGAACACTTGTGATAGTATTATGACTCTGCCCAGTATTATGCATCCAGTTCTTTTTAGTTGAAAACATCTGTTTTTTCTTGAAGTATGATCTCAGTTTTAGTTGACCTTTGTAAGCCTTCTTCAGTTCAGCTTTTCCACTTTTGTGCAAACTCAAGATTTATATTTCTCCTGCCTTTTCTCATGTATTTAATATGTTTATTGCTACTTCTACTTGTTTAACACCCCTTTTTCTTAACATTCTCAGTAGTATATCTTGATATTAAGCCTCATTACCTACTGCAACATCATTTGCTTGAAGAGAGCCCTTAAAGATGCTGACATGGAAAGCCTCGTTCCTGTCCCTCTGTTTGACCATGGTATTCCCATATTGGCAAGCTTTCCACCTGGCATCTCATCAGATTAAAGTTTCTTGTCCACAATTTCTTACAATTCTTCTTTCCTATTTGTTTTCCTAGCATAAAGGGATTTTCCTTGTCCCATGTCAGGAACAACTTTCCAGCACAAGGTCTGACTGAGCCACATATTTAAATCTCTAATCTTTCTCCCATTCTGTACTAGTGACCCATCTGTATTGTTGCTAACCAGTCCTCCAAAATGTCATCTACCGGTTTTAGCAGTGATAATTTTACCTTTCTTCCAGGCTGAGATAAGTATGAGTACAGAGTCAGTTTTCATACACCAGAGTGAAAAAGGGTACTCTGATCTTGGCATTGCAGTAAAAAAAAGTCACTTGTGTTGTGAGGCTTTATTTTCATTATGTTTATACTGATAAACATTCTTAGCACCATCTAAAATTTCTGTATTAATTAATTAGTATCATGATTGATTTTATAAAAATCACTTTCAAGTGGATAAATACGTGATTATCTGGACTGCTCATGTTTTAAATGCATGTGAAGCATTAGTTTGCTTTCCAGTTTTCTGGAACTTTTCCAGTGTTCCAACAGTTACTGAAAATCAACAGTTATGATTCAGACAACTCTGAACTCTCTAGCTTGTTAAAACTTTAAATGCAAATTACATTGACCTGCTAACTTCTCCCCTGCTTCATTTGTATGATATTGTCTCTAAATTTTTGCATGGAAATTGTGTAAATATGTCCCTTAAATAAATAAATAAATAATCTGAGCTTTTTTCTTCTGCAGATACAGTCCAGAAATAATAACAAATGCTGCCTTTTCGTAACATTTTACTATATCTGTGTAGCTGTGCTCTGTTTATAATAAATATTAGGAATCTGTTCATTGTTCCTAACATAAGAGAAACCTCATTATTATCCCAATCCCTACAGACCATAGATTTCTCTGTTGGACTGTTGATTTCTTTAACAATTTTCAAAAGTTTCCAGGTTTTAGTTTATTTTTCTTGCTGGCAGTTTCTTGCTCCTTCCATTCGAGCATATATTTTTGTATATAGATATAGATGTAGGTACAGATCATTGCTGCTGCCACGTTTATAAGAAAATAGGTGTTTTTCCAAATTTTTCATGCTATCCTTAAAATGCTTTCAAATACCATTCATAATTTTCTCCCAAGCAGCTGATTCACTGATTTTTGGCAACATTAAATTAATCTTTTAAAAAGCCTATAGATACGAACATTTGTAACTCCATTTTTCTTCTGTTTGACTACATAATCTGCTCAAATTAGAGTTCCTTGCCACTTAATTGGCACAGCTGTCTTTGAAGTTACAAATATGTATTTGAAAATTACTGTTGTTGCTATTTCATTAGTGGTACTTGGAAATGAAGAAGTTGGAAGAATAAGCATAGATATCTTCTGTTCGCACTATGAGTAAGTATAGTCCATTACCTGCATTTAGATTTTATGCCATTATTAATTGGTTTCTCAGACTGAGTGACTTGTAATAACACAGCCTTCTAGCCCACACATGATGACCTGGTTCTTACAGTATTATCTCATCCTCTCTAGTATGATAGGTACCCAGCCCCACATAGTACTTTGCTTTTTTATCCTTTAGGACATTGATTTGTGAGCATTCAAGAGCTCTATTTCTTCCCAGTGACTTGTGAAAAAGCAATGTCATTTTTCCTGTAAACTGAGACTCTCACATATTGCCCACTCACTTCTTCTCAAGTAGTTGAGACTGAGTGTGAAGTGGAAAGTTACAGGTATGCTTGAGAGTAAATCTTCCAAATTACTGGCTGAGGTCAGGCAAACTGTGAGAAGTATCTTAACAGTTCTTTCAAATGACAGCAAACAAAGCTTCAGACCCTGTAAAATATTTAAAGCTGTGTGAAACTCAGCAGTTTTTGCTGGCAAAGGTTCTGACTTTGGTCTGGCTGCAGTTTGAATAAGGCCTGCATACACTGAGAATTCAGAAAAAATGTAAAAGGAAACTCACCTAATAATATAAATGTTTTGATAAAAACCTAAAAGCAAATAATTCTGATAATTTTCACTGGAAATCCAATTATTGGTCCGAGTTATCTGAAAGCTTAGAGTTCCATTTTCTCTGTCACAGATGTAAGGCCAAAATTCAAGTTGTGTGGAAAACAGATGAATCCTATTGAATTTTATTAATATACAAGAATTCACAGCTCTGAAAAATTGTTGTTATGTCCTCTGAAAACTGGGAATCCCTGATGACCCTTGTAGTACCATTGTGGAGATTCTTCCATCTCATATCAGCTAGGTTTGATCTGTAGGAAACAAAAACATTTGAAGCATTAAATTACTCTAGAAGTACATTCATCTGGTTTTGAAAAGGGATAGAGAAAGGAATACCAGCTTCCTTTAACTCAGTATAATAGCATTAAACTGGTGAACAGGTAAAATTGACCTATGTCTTCTGATTTCAGTCCAGAGAGTTTAATTCATTGAAGTGACTGTGGAGTATTGTAAAACCCCTAAATTCAACAATCTCAGAAACAAAATTAATTTAAGCTTTTTATAAGTTCTTAGGGCAGTACAGGGCTCTTTGTCATGTGCTTTCTTACATTCTCAAACATAAATTTGCATCTACTAGAAATGAAACAAAGTGGAAATGTGGAGGCATATACTGTTTACAGCCTCTTTCTACACATTTTATTGAGACAGGCTGCTTTAAGTTCAGCAAACAGAGCTTTAAAAGAGCTGTGTGGTATAGAATGTTAGAATATAATCATTATCACCTTCATAATGACAGGTGTAGAAGCAATCTAGAATACCTACCCTGCCTGATCCAGCTGGTGTTAGGCACAAAACTTAATTCAGTGAGAGCATAGTCATAGAATCCTAGAAGGGCCTGGTTTGGAAGGTACTTTAAAGATTATTTTGCTCCAATCCCCTGCCATGGGCATGGACACCTTCTAGTACACCAGGTTGCTCAAAGCCCCAGCCTGGCCTTGAACACTGACAGGGATGAGGCAACCCCAGCTTCCCTGAGCATCCTGTTTCAGCGCCTCACCACCCTCACACACAGGAACGTGTTCCTAATATCTAAGCTAAACTTGTTCTACTTCAGTTTAAGGCCACTCCCCCTGGCCCTATCACTACCTGCCCCTGTAAAAAGTCCCTCTCCATCTTTCCTATAAGGCAACTCTGAGTACTGAAAAGCAGCTCTAAGATCTCCTCAGAGCCGTCTCTTCTCCAGCCAAAGCACTCCAACTCTCTCAGCCTGTCCTTAGAGCAGAGGTACTCCAGCCTCCACATCATCTTTGTGGCCTCCTCTGGACTCTCCCCACAAGGTCCATGTCCTCCATATGTTGGAGATCTCAGATCTGGACACCGAGGTGGGGTCTCACCAGAGTGGAAGATAGGAAGACAATATGTACCTTTAAACTAAAAAAATAATGGTGGCATCTTTCAGCACAACTTTCCAATGCTCAGATGTTCTACAACATGTTCCTCTCTGTACAGTTGGAACAGTTAATCACCAGATGCAAAATAAACTGCTTGCATGTCTGACTGTTATCTTCTTTCCTGTTAATGAGCAGAAGGCAAATTTTCAAGGAATTTCAGCAGCAGTTATGGAGTGGTTGTGGCAACTTTTCTTTCAGGTTGAAGGTCTCTGGATAAAGTGGGATAGATACCAATCTTCTTAGGGTTTTGTAGATAAGTCATTGCTAAGGCTGACCAGGAAAGCTCCAACATGACAATATCAGAGCAAAATGTCTCTTTCTGTATAGCAGATAAATTCTCCATCATTAAAAAAGTTGTCATATAAAGTAGGAAAAATGTCCATAACTTAGAGATTAAAACACTGTTCCATTTATAAAACACTCCATCCTCAGTTTCCTGAAGGAAAACCGAGTGGGAAATCCAGAATGCTTTTCATATAAGATTGTAATACTTCCTAATGTTCAGTAAGAGACACGTGACATCATTAAATGGTTAAAACTACTGCCAGTTCCTCACTTCACTCATCATTTTTCTACCCAGATTATATTCTCTAACTAATCTGGACTTTGTCTATAAAGTATAAAAATATATGCGGATGTTAGAATAACACCTGATTAATACAACACTGTAGAGAAAAACTTTGTCTGAAGAGAAGCATTTACAGTTTTCTAGCAGCTCACAGGCTGTATATCTTTGTACAATTATTGTCAGATGAAAAAGGGAAACCAGATGGATTAAAGTATTATAACCAGAAAGGTTCTTAAGAATCTTGTGTTAATTGCGTAAGAGTGTAATTTTTGTAAGGCTTGAAATAGAGTATTAAGGACATATTTTGTATATGTTCTCAAACGTTTTCATGGTTAAGTGTGCTTGTTTGTTTTTTTTTTTTCTTTTTTTTTTTAAATTGTAAATCATGATGTTGCAGAAGCCTGGAAGATAAGGTGAGAAATGTGTGTACCTCCAACAGTGTTAACCACAAGGCTGTGAAGCCAGCCAAGGATTGTTGGTAAGAACATGCTGTGAGAATGAACAGGATGTGGCTGCAGAAGGTGACATACACAGCAAGGCCAGCACTTTTTGAGACAAATGTCCTTGTCCTGGCTCCAGGAGATGGGCACAACACAGCCCAGCACAGCAGGAATGAGGCCAAGAAGTGGATATGGACTGTAGTGCGTATCAAGACCACCAAAGCCTCCAATCCATACCCACAAAGGTCTGAAAGAACGAACTGCACATGAGAACTGACTGGCATAGAAAGAGAGAAATTTATCTCCAAGGTGGAGAAAACTTATCTGTAAAAAGGTACCTCCACCAATCTGGGACACAGGACACTCCTTCAGCTGGATCAGCTCTGGAGCCAGGATTGCCAATCTCTCTCCTTTTCTTCCTTTTTTTCCTCACTCCTGCTCTTTAATCCATCATTTTCTCTTCCTCTCTTTAATCCGTCTCCCTCTCTCTTCCCTTTCATCCTACCCTTCTGTTCAAAGCCCACCTCTGTGTGCTTGGAAAAGGAGAACAGGGACTGATTATAACAATGCCCATGCCCAGTATGTAATTTACTAATAAAACTTTGCAGGACCTCTGACTTCTGTTCCTTTCTACCACCAGCACTGATGCTACCCTTCCCCTTAAGAATAGAAGGCCACAGATGGATGTCATTGTATTTAAATAGATATATTAAAATTGTACAGAATTCAGGGTATCACATTGGAATGTTTATACTGAGAGACTGAAAGTCTTAGACAAAAAGCTGCAAAAGTGGCAGAAACAGAAATATAATTTATCAATAGACTTGACAGTCAATAAAATAAAAGTTCCTTTTTGCACAGGAATTTTAAAAGGCCCTTCCCAACATGACTGTTAAAACTAGACACAAGCAAAATTTGTCTTGTGAATACTGGCTACATGTTGTCTGTTTTTCTCCTTTCTGAACTTTAAAGGAAAAAAAGCACCAAAGAATTAGTTCTTATACAAAGCTGTTTTGAGCTTTCTCTGTTTATCATAATTGCTGTGGAAAGGATCTCCCTTCCCATCTCAATAAATGTGCAACTGATCTTTGCCAGGATCTTGTTGCTTCTGGTATCATTTTCCCATGGGTGTGTGCTCAGTTGTACCTTCTCAGTCCATCCATCCATGGTTCAGGAGTTCTAGGACCCACAATTGTGTTTTGAAATCTTTTGTTGCCCCAACTGTAGCTCCCTGCCTGCTGCTTAGTAACTGAGGGTTTCCTTTACATTTTTTTCTCCTTTCCACACATTCAGTCTACTAAACCCACTCTTCCCCCCATTTAGAGTGCCAAGTTCCTTTTCTTCACTTTTCCTGGTGTCAGTGTATGGTTTGTTTTCCATCCCACTTCAGCTGAAATAAGCTGCATTTTAGACTCAAAGCTGACCTTCTGCTCATTTGTGTATGCAGATAAGTACAGCTGTTATCTCTCCAAGCAGCTAAGTTGTGTATTCCTCACACAGGTCTAGCTGTGACTTTAATCTAAGCAGAGAACAAACTGATTGATTAAATGTTCTTACGGTCAGAGTGGGACCTTTATTCAAATCTTCAATAACAACTGGCTATAGAGCTGTTGTTTTAAAGTGTGTAGACAAAATTACTTCACAGCTAACACTGGAGCCATTAGGGTGTTTTGAAATTTGGGGAAAGAACAAAGTGTACAAAAAGAAAACCTAATGTGCATATTTCTGACAGCAGGCAGAGCGGAAGTTGAAAGTTCTGACAGTGTATTGGAAGTGGGCAAACCTCTTTAGGCATTACAAGATTGAAGACAATTAGCTTATCGTTATTTTGAAAGGAAACAATTCACTAACAATCAAAGTCTGACCACTTAAGTTTTTTTCATATGAGCTGAAACTTAATATAACAAAAGTACTTTTGATAAGAGGTTTTCCTTTGTGGTATAACTTGTACTTTTTTGGCCTTGAAAAATTAGACATAATATTACTGTAACCAGAGCCAAGAATACTAAACCAGGACGCTAAAAATGTGCATGAAACGTAGTAAAGAGTTAAAATTAATCTCTCAAAACTGTTGTAGACTCTGCAATTAATATATCTGAAGCCTTGTAGAAGCATTACATGTGCTCAATTGGCTACATTATGCATGTAAGGGACAGGAAACAGGAGTCGTGTTGTCCCAGAAACATCATCTAGTCTGGAAGAAAACCCTTATGACTGGAATCCAGTAGGGCCTGAGACTCTCAGGCAAGTTTTTACCCATTACTTGTGATCTTAAGGAATGGTACTGCCAAACTGGACTGAACCACAGGCAGCATGCTCCTGCACAGTAAACACTGACTTCAGGACTGAGTTCTTCACAGTGCCAGCCAGAATATTCATGTGAATTCTAAGAAAGCTTCATTTAAAATGGATCTAATTAAAGATCAGGCTGCAAAAACCCAAGGCAATAAATACAACTTTTGAATTTTAAATGTTAAATACAACAGGCTGTAGAAGATCAAAACAATCAACTTGATCACATTGCAGCATTTGATTTTAGCAAGTTGAATTTTAAAAAAAATGTAATTAAACTTTCTATGTTAATGAAATAATGTAAATTTTCCTTGATTTTAATTTCTTCCTGTTTAAGGATATGTAATACTGTGTTCTTGCTTCTTTGTGTCTTTGACTTTCATATCCCCTCCTGAAACAACTTAGGTATATTTGAAGCAGTGGAATAAAAAGCCTTTAAAAAGTTTTGAAGTAAAATCACAATTCTGAAGAAACAAAGTGAAAAATTGCACTTAACAGTTACAGATAAAGAAGATACAGAAAATAAGTATGCATGCGTATTATGACTTTTGAGCTTTCTATATATGTGAATTTCACTGGCTATTATAATAAACAAGAAGCTCAGTTTTTAGATGGTTAAATGGATGTGACCTCAATAATTTGTGGAGGAATTCTACTAATATACATAATGTGTGAGGTATGAAAACTGAAAAATAAAGCTGGCTCAAAAGAGCCTGCAAACTATTACTGTGTATCTTGGTCGTTGCTGCAGAATGTAAGTACTCCAAAGAAACTTTGATTGAAAATTCTCAATTAATATTGGGGATTTGACAGAAAGAAATTAGATTTCTATCCAGTCACTCAGGAGAACCTCATGGTTCATCCTTTTATGCTTTTTAATTAGTTAGAATTATTAACTTCCTCTCCATACATCATTATCCTTTAAATTGCTGTTAACAACGACCCTGTTACAACTTAGTTACAAGTGTCAGCAGAAAATTAGGTGACTCCTCAACCCTTTTAAGGATGGACTTTGGAACTGAAATTGATGAGGAAAACTGAAATCTAAATGTCAACTACTTTATATCATACTATATCTTGGCCTTACACATTAGCTATTCTGGAGCTGTACTTCTGCAAAGAACGCAAGCATCTGCATAGGTCCTGTTGAAATAAATGGGATTTAAGCCTGAGCTTATGCTATATATATATACGCATGGAAAAGCTTTGTTACATAGGTGTGATTTGTTAAACTAAAAATAAAACAGCATTCTTTTCTTACGTTTTCCAAGTCTTCATTTAAATTACTTTTTTTTCTGACTTGAGTTTTACAAATTATTTTTAGGATGGGCAGTCTGCTGGCAATAAGAGCTAGAAACTGATATCTTTACTTGCACTGAATAACATCTCACCAGTGTTACTTTTTTATGTATTTAAGATGAAAAATTAAAAGTCAGGCTAGACTGACTTTTGTATGATTTAAGACTGCTGTATATTTATCCAAATTAATTGTATGACTGCCTTTCAAAAAAAGCCCTGTATAGCCTATGCAAAACACTATGGTATGTGGTATAAACCTGTTGCATGCAGAGTAAGAATACATATTTTCCATTAGAAAAAAAAAATATGAGTGATTGTAAAAGTGTAAACATACGGCAAATCATCTTCATTAATTTAGTAATGCAGACTGCTTCCATCTTTCATTTTTGTGATCTGCATTCAGAAGGCATTTCATGTAAACTTATGAATTTGACTGTGAGAGGGAGTAATGTCTCAAATATTTATGCCATTAAGATGTCCTGTGTTTAGTCTTACTTGTGTGAGAAAAGTTTCTGATGCTGTAAGCTCTAAACTTGGATTTTAAAAAAGAGAATACAGTCTCAGTAAATGAGAAAAATATTTTCATTCCCCAATGAGATTATAACTCTAATTATTAGTATTAGAATTGACATTTGTAACACATCAAATAACATTTTTGCATTAGCTTCTATAAATAAAATATTTTCATCAACCTTATATTTGCATGCATGGCAGATGAGCTGATTATTCTGCATTTGTCTAGAAAACACTTAGAAACTTGATATGGAGCCAAAATATGCATGGAGACAAGTAAATTGCCAGTTGTAACTTTTTTTTGCCAGCAGCTTCCTTAGTCAAGCAAATCAAGTACCATTCTATCAGTACTAAAATCAGACAGCTTGAGACTCTGCTACCATTTTAAAACTTTCCCTTAGCAAAGACACTGTAGTGGAAAATCCCCAGCTCAGAGGTAGGGATAGAGAAAATGTAATCATTTACTTGTCATTATGTGTGCCTGTAACCAGGACCAGCTTTCCAGGTATTCCAACCCCCAATTACAGGGCTCAAGTGTGCAGAAGGATCAGAAATACATTAAATATATTAGAAATGAGACTGTTTTTCATAAAAGCATGTAGCTACAGCACATTGCTACACCTGTAACTCTTAATAAATGAGGTTTGTCAAGTTTTGTCCAAGCACGGAATGATGTTGGTATTGCCTGTTCACCTTTCATTCCCCTCTCTGATGGAACATTTGGGCCCTCTGAAATAGCTGAGATATAAGGAAAAAACTTTTGGACAAACATTACAGAGTGAGGTCACGGCATGGCTGATCTCTGAGGTGCATTACTGTGACAATGTAGCCTAAATACTTGAATGACCAATATGTTATTTAGATACCTGTCCCCTGTTCCCAAATATGTACTTTCCACGTGCTGATGGTCTGTTAGACTCTGTGTTCTACTAAAATAATGATAACGGCATACAGAAGGAGATCCTGGAGAGAAATCTTTTCATATCCTGGTCTCCATTCTTTCCAGAATTCAAATCCCAACATACATTCTCTTGAGTGACATTTTGCCTCATTCAGTTAATTTTTATAAATAAAAATATGATATTTTAATTTTTATAGCACAATTCATTTGACTCATAATGTGAGTAGTTTTCCTGCTTTAAATCTATTCACTCAGAAGCCCCAGCTCTTCTTTCAGCTCAGGCTGGCTGTTTACTCTGGAGTGAACTGGTCTATGGCCCAGACCAGCACAACCCACCAGCAGGTAACACAGTTTTCTGAGGAAGAGTTACTTCTTCAATTGAATACTGCCAGGGTCTTCATCCATAAAGACACTGGAGATCTTCCATGGCTCTCTAGGCAGAATTGTGGTGGTTTCCGGTAACAGTCACAGCCAAGCTGAGATGTGGCAGCTCAAGTGATCAGAATTGCAAGTCTACCTCTCTGCTGGACCACCAGAAGTCACTTTCTCAGTACCAGGAATTTCATTTGTTTCTGAATGAAACTTTATTTGTTGCTTCCCTGTCCCAGTCCATGGGCCACATCATTAAAACCAACTACCAGTTCTACATCAATAGGAGACCTCTAGGCTGTAGCTGCCATGTTCAAATACCAGTTGGTGGCTTCCTGCACAAGAACTGGGTTGCTAGAAGGAGGTGCATAGCTGGCAAATCTTTCTGCAGCTGTCTGCAGCACAATTGAAGTAAACCCATCATTGATTATAATTTGTTGTAGAGCACAGTACTAACATCAACATTTCACTGTTCTTGAAACAGTTGTTCTGTGAACAGCTCAACCAGCACTGTATGAGGAATGGGCCAAACTGAAGAGGGAGATAAACTTTGTCAGCTGTCTTTTTTCATTGATTTGGGACCCAAGGTAGATGAGTTAAAATGAGAAGATGGCCTTGTTCTTTTAATCCCTCACAATAAGACAGACACAGTGACTGTGTCTTGTGAGTGACCCTTCCAAAATATGGCCCCTCTTAGCTGCACAAGTTTGTGGATTTGATTGCAGTGCTGAAGATCATACAAGAGTGAAAGAACTGTTGGATTTCCCTTGGTGGCATTTTAAGTTTTGTGTATACATGAGTACAGTTAGGACAAAGCCATTGGAAAATTAAAGTCATTAAGTTGATACTGAGCTTTCCAGCTGAACCTGGCCCCATTACGTGTAACACAGGTGCAGTAGGGAGAAAAAAGAAGTGAGAAAAGAGAACTATCAGAAACGCTGACTTGTTGTTGATAAGGTTTACAAAAACCATTTGTAAGTGCTTTATCTTATAGTATTTCCTTCTGAGCTTCCCAGCATCTCAGCCAACACAGCTTTATGGATGGTTAGGACTGCTTAATTAGTTAATGACATAGTGTAATCAGGTGAGCACAAGAGAAGCCTCACACCTTTCACTTTTTTTTTCTTCTGCTACATGTTATGCAGTAGGTCCTATAATCTACCAGATAAACCTGCCCTTTTCTAGCAAGCAAAAGTTTCCAAAGTTTCTCAGGCACAACCCACAGAGTGGTCCTATAATAAAAAAAACAAAACAAAACAAAACCCCCCACATAGCCATACAGAGGTTATATAGCAAAAAGAGAGGCTTCATAAAAATTTTCTCAATTTAGCAATGCGCAGCAGAATGGCATGCATTTGAACTATGTATGTCCCTTGGAAGCCCTGTTATTCACTAATAAAGACTGTCAGTCTGGAAAGCATGTCTAAGACAGGTTGAACAATAAAAGAACTACTGCACATGAGAAGTATGAATACATAACAAAATTGTTAGAGAATTAATCATAGATTTTTAAAATTTCTTTTGACTTTTAGTCCAAACTGGCACATTTCTATCTCTCTTGTGTAGTTTAGGCAAATGTTTAAATTTTGGTGCAGAAACTGGAAGGTGCCAGAATAATTTTTATGGCCATTTTACAGCATGGCTGGCTATTATTATAATCATACTGTAAGCATTTTGAATCCAGGAAGCTAACAAAGACTTTCTACCCTTTCTTAAAATGGTAGTTTGAATGTGAAATTATGTAAAGAAGGTACATAAGCAAAGATGGTACTTGAAGTCACATGCTACTATTTTACGAACTTATGTTGTGATTTATTTTACATTTGCATCATACATGCCCTCTCAGTTTACTTCTCCTTTGCAGAAAATTCCATGAAAACATTGTTTGTATCTGTAAATAGCATTATAAAACTTTCTTTTCACTTAGTGCTGCCTCTTAGTCTGGAAACAGATGAAGACTTCAGTGGAAGATGTACTGAAGCACATATAATTTTTTAAAGAAATCAAATGACAAGAAGTCCACAGAGAGCATGACATTGAACAGTTTCAAGATGCTAAAATTTCCCATGGGACTGCCAAACTCACATGGTATATAATCCCATACTATGAAGACATCATGGTATGCAGGTGACACAACCATAATTATATTACAAAGGCAATGAAATAGGTCAGGTCAGTTAAAAAAGGTGGAGTTTGTGAAACTTTAATAATTGATTTAGGAGTAGTATTAGCTAGATCAAATTCCTGATTTGCAACTGCAAATTCATTAAGTTGTTGTAGTAACATGTGCCAGCTATTAGATATATATACAGAGATATATTTATGTATATACGCTGACTTCACCAACAAGCTTGAACAAGGTAATACTTGGCACCTCTTGGTAATCCACTCATCCACTAACCTAAACTGCATATTGATTCTTTGATCTGCTTAACAATTCCCAGTCAGGTATTCCTACAAACTTCTAAGTAGAGACTGTCAGTAAGACATGATCACATGATCTATTACAAACCAATATTTATTTGTGAGCTTTTTGTTAACAGAACAGATTTGTGTATGTTTTTGAACAAGAACTGTCAAAGGACTTCTAGTTTGAATGAGTCAGCACTGAATGTAATTTATGTGATGCTTTCTTATTTTTAATCACAAAAAATCTAGATTTTTCAGTGTCTGAGGCAGCACAAATAATCCATTTCTCCTAGTAATGTATATTCTGTCACAATATAGGTGTATCAAGAGTGTCATATTTCTTTGCTTCGTTGTGAACATAATTTATTAAATGAAAACCTGCTGTTACAGAGGCACCCAGGCCTTTGGGCAGTGGAAGGACACAAATCAATATATTAAACCAGAAGAAGCTAAAAAGGGATCTGAGGCTTCCAAGTCCCAATTATTTGCAAGAGAACTGTAGTAAAAGAACATTACCAAAATACATGCTTTTTTAAACTTAAATACACAGGGAGATCATGTACCTAAAGCTATGCAATAATCTTATTGTGAAACAGTGGATCATCCTGAATTCAAACAAGACTTGCAAGAAGCAGAAGAAAGTAAATCTGGCATCAGTTTCTCTCTGTCACTCAAGCATTTATGTTTGAAAAATGAGCAGTACTCCAGAATAAAACAGGAAAACATTGGAGAACTTGGCCTTCTTTATGACTGACATTCTCTGAAGAAACAAAAACACTGAAACCACTCACATGATTAAGATATATATATATTTAATATTCACAATTACTAAGCACTCCAGAACTGAAATCTGTATAATCAAAAAACCCGCAATATTCTTGATAAATTTATGATTGAGAATGATAATTTATATTCAGACTTTTAGTTAAAGTTGAGCAATACTGACAGATAAAATTGACTCCCCCTTGAAAAGAGGCATGAGAGAGAAAGAGAGTGTACACAAAGGCGATTCGGTATATGTGTGATAGGTGCTAGTGAAGAACCTAAATGGAGAGGTAACATTTATGACCTGTGTGTGTGAGCTGGCACAGGTAAGACTCAGGAACAACCACAAAACCACAGGTGAAATGCAAAGAATAAATTTAATTTTATTACCTCACCAGCCAGGGTATCCCTGATGCAGCATCCAGGTAGAGGCACATGAGGGGACACAGGCACCACCAGGCTTGGTCCATGCAGAGGATCAACTAAACTGCTGTTTTCACCTGTACTTCAGGGATTCATGCAGGTGTGGTTTACTACTCTGCTTGGGTCTTTCCCACGGCAGGGAAGGAAGGAAGGAAGGAAGGAAGGAAGGAAGGAANCCTGCCCTGGAGATGAGTTTTTTCCCTCTTTCTATGCAAATCAGTTCTCATATGCAGTTCATCCTTTCAGACCTTTCTAGAAATGAGTTGGAGGCTTTGGGAGTCTTGGCCCTACAGGCCATAGCCACTTCTTAGCTTCATTCCTGTGCTGTGTTGTGCTCTTGCTGTGTGTGTTCTCTTCTGCAGCTACATCCTGTTCTTTCTCACAGCATGTTCTTACCAGCAAATCTTTGTTTTTACCAACAATCCTTGTCTGTTACCACATAACTTTGGCTGGCTCCACAGTCATTTGGCTATGAGTGTCTGAGACATACATAATATCCTCTTCTGGGATTCTACAGCAGTAATGCATCATTCTGGGTACAGTAGGTTTGAAGTTGCACTTGATTGCAGAACAGAAGATGTTAACTAACTTCAGGCAAGCAAAACAGCATGAATGACTCAGTATAATTCTGGAGTTTTCTATTGTCATTTAAAAGTCAAATACTGGCAAGAAAACAACCAGCAAGGGTTAAAGTTGCTCTACTGTACTGTAAAATGATTGGGGTGTCTTTGGCTACATTGAAACTACTGTACTAGATGACTTCCAAGGACTGTCCCAGGGCTATAATGCTCTGCCAATTACTTAAGTCTCATCCACCCAACACAGTGGCCTTGAATGCCCTTGGGTAATAAATTTCATCCAAGAGTCATTTCATTATCTCATCAAGGCCCTCAAATAACCATTCTAATCTGACTTTATACATACATTTGAAAGGTGATCTACATTATCATATATGAAGGATGCTGTTTCACTCCACTCATCTAACAGGTTGATGCAGCAAGAAGCAGAAGGACTGGCTTCTCTGAGAAATCATATTTCTGCATTCTGCCCCATCTCAGTAATATCTGTCCTGGCAGCCAACATAAGGTTAGGCATAATCTCAGGAGAAAAAATCTCTGTTATATAAGATCATACACTTTACTGATGAGACCCAAAAAGCCTTACTGTTACAAAGGACAAAGGATCTTTGTTTTCTTTCTAACAGTGCCTAAACTGAGAGCAGAACAGACTCACATGTAAAGCAGTGACTAAAGATGAACATTCCCAATGCTCTTGCTTGAAGCTGGGGCCCAGAGAAGACAAAAGGCTGTCTGAAAGCAGTCCAGTTTGGGAGAAACAGTCACCAGTCTCTAGAGGAAAAATTACAACAAAGAAAAAAACCAAACCCTACTGGATGGGGGATTTCACTAGGCATTCTCCCTTGCCCAGAACTCATGGTCCATAAGACTGTTAAACTGGGTTTACATAGAAGTATTTGATTATTCATTTCACTCTTTCCCAAGTCTTCATATTTCAATTGACTCAGTTAGGAGAGACACAGCACCCAAGTTCCTTATAGGACCACCAACATCTCCCAGCACATGTCATTCCAAATTATTTTGTGTTGTGCTTTCGGAAGAAACAGGACAGTAAGGCACAGGCAGGAGCGCCTCAGCAAAGACAGAGTAAGTCCATTAATGTGTGGGCTGTAGTGACTGTTATAAATAGAAGAAAATGGATGAAGATGATGAATAGAAGAAAATAGAAGAAGATGGATTAGAAAGCCTTGTCATGGAGGTTTGCTCCATCTGGTAAGCACCTGTGGAGTGAGGCATCTGTCATGAGTCCACAGATTGTGAAACCACTGATTGCAAGGTGAAGTGTTACCTCTGAAAGCCCCCAAAGAGGAGCAGTCACCTGGCTTGCAGTATGAACAGGACCATCAAAGCGCACTCACAGAGCATCTCCTGCCTAAGTTTATTATCTCTCCTCTAGCTCCACTGTCACAATAGATATGGCTATTCCCAGCCTGGCCTGGAGGATAGGGGATACTTTCACCTAAAGGTGTTTGAATAAACTTGTAAGAGGTTTTACACTCCTGTTCAAAGCCTGCTTCTTATCCCACCTCTTTATTACTTTTATTCCCTTTATGTTTTCTTCTTTTACTTCTTCTTTATCTTGGTTAGCTTCTCTTTGTAATAATACTCCTTCAGTCTATCTAATGTGGGTATAAATATGGTTGGTCTATCAAATACAAATAATTGCCATTTTTTATAATGCAAAATTAAAAACGTCACAAAATATATCCTGCTTTACTGTGAATGTGTATAGCTTTTCTTATTTCATGCTTCCTTATGTATATGTATAAATATTTCATGTTCATATATTTATATAAATAATCAGAAAATCATCTGAATAAATTTTAACATCAGGGTCAATCCTTGGAAGTGGTCTAATACAAATCTAATAGATATATGGAACACATTCAGCTTAGGATCTCTGAGACTTTTAGAAAGTGTATTTCTACATATTTAGCCTCTTTTTTTTTTTAACTGGGTCCACAGTCTGTTGTCTAGGAAAACAAATCCTTTGCAAATCTATGAAGTTTCTGCCCAGTTTTAATTTATCTTTTGCCTTCTCTGAGGTAAACTTCCAAAACAAGTCTGCTGGTCTTTCAGCAGGAGAGCATGTCCTTTGATCAGCTAATGGATTTTGATTTAAGACCAAAGCTTCAGGAAATACATTTTCTAGATTTTATTAACATTAAAATGGACAGAAGAAATGCACACTATGAATTGCTTAAACAAGTGGAGAGGAAAGATGTCTCATATTTGTATATCATTCACTGCCACAAGCATAATCTCATTTCCAAATCCTAAAAGTGAAATACAGGCCAAGTTATTCTGAATAAAGTTAGTGTGTCTTTATCCAACACTAGGGAGCTCCTGAGAAGAATAAAACATATTAAGCTTAGGGGTTTAATGACCAATAAATACCTTTTCACCTTGGCTTTTGTATATCAGCTCACTGTAAATTCCAAGGGTGGGCACTAGATAGTTAATTATTTCTGCAAAGTGCAGTTTCAGTCAGCCTTTCAGAATGTAAGCCCAGGATTTCAAAGAAGCCCAACCAAGTTAAGTACACATTACCTAATGGATGTCAAAGGGGTTTAAATCCCTTAAAGATTCCTACAGGGAGAAGAGAAATGGTAAGTCTTCTTTGATACAGTGGAATAAGAAAAGTCTTGTCCCAGGCAAATTTACAAACACAAAACATTTATTAGTCACCAGTGGCAAGTTTTTTTGTTGAAACTGCAAGAATACTGAATTCTGATTCTTTTAATATTTTACTGAGGAACTAGGAAATCCTTACAAAAAGGACAAAAAGGAGCTCTCCTGGATACCATTAAAAACATCTATGTGAATACAGTTTGAAATTTTTAATTCAATAAACAAAAAAACAAAAAGCACAACATTACAGAAAATGAAAATAGATCTTTTCTGACCTTTCAGAAACAAGGACAGAAGCCTTCTGGAAGGCTATGTTACACTCCCATCACATCATAAATCAAGAATACCTTTCCAGACTTACTCTTTGCCTTTTGATCTACACAGGCATGCAAATTTCTTTAAAACTGAAACCAGAAAAAATTAAAAGAGGAAGGATCTTGATGCACTTTTAAAATCCTGAGTATTTGAAGAGTCCCTTTTGATTTTGGTAGTGAGATTTGACAATACTGACAATTTGAATTCCCTGCCTTACGTGACTCAGAAAAAAGAAACAGCCTATGCTACTTTTTTGTCTGTGAAGTTGCCATCTCTTTTTATATTTTCTTGTGTTCTTGACTGTTCAGTTATTTGAGTTAGGAAAAAAATGGTACAAGTTCTATTTATAGGCAACTCATTTTCAATGGAAAGAAGATAATGGTTGATGAGATTACAGCATGAAGTTGGAGGCAATTTTGAATGAAAATGCATTTGAAATGAAATGCTTCTCTAGCTATGGAAAGGTTTTTTACTGTTAGCAGTGATCAGAGAGAAACATAGCTATAGATATATGTTCCATCTGAATGAACTGGCAGTATAGATACACCACAGCAAATTTCAAGCCAGCATGTCTGTGTAATTAAAACACTTCAGCTGTATTACAGATCTTTGCTGTTGTTACCATCTCACTGAAATGTATTGGCAATATACTCCAACATTCCATGTAGACAATCTCATAAAAGCTTCACAAAGCCAAGGTGTTGAATTTTGCACTGACTGTCAGAAGGTAATGATGATTCCTGACACAGTTACAGCAGATATCTTTTCTTTCTATTCTAGAAATCCTAAACACAAATTCTGATGTTAAAAAGATAGTCAATAATGGTGCATAAAGAATAGTGGAAAAAGATACTTCTGGAATACAAGTGTCTAACAGCTAACTGGAATGCAAATATAATTAGGGTTTTTAATATCCTAAAGAAGGTGGCTGGAAGGATTCCATGCCTGTAAGTACTAAGAGCCGTTGTACTTTCCATCACAGAGCTGACTCTGCTTCAATAGCTGTGACTTTGCACAAGTTGTCTTTGGTCAGCCTGCCTTCAGGGGTTGGTCAGATTTTGACTAATACTCTGACAGATTGGAAGATACCAAATCATGTTTTTTCTTAGAATTCATTACACTGCTATCTTTCGTCTGCTGCAGATGAATATTCTCATGTGCTCATCCTTGTACACCTGACTGCTGCAGAGTGTGTGGCATTGGATCTGAACAATCTTCCATACTGACAGTTGTGGCTTTTCCATAATATCTGTGAACAGATAGCTAGAGCAGATGCAATACTATAGATTATGCTCTTTATATAACTTGAGTCTGCAATCTTGTGAGCAGATGTGACATTGATGTCAAGATACATTTCTTTGAAGCAGTAAGCCTTTGAGTTCTAAGTACAGGTCTACTTCTGCCTCAGAGGAGAGGTGAAAAATGTCAGAGAAGGACACAGGCAAGAACAAGTTCATATTCAAGTCCCAGTGAAGAACCAGAGTTGTAGCCTCAAAGGACAAAGAAGATGCACACCTAAAGAGAAATAGTGAAAGGACACGATTTACTTGAACTAGCGAGGTGAAGAAAGTACCTGCCTGTGTCATTATGTACTACATCTGTGTACTCTTTTCAAAGGGCTAGACTGCCAGATAAACCTTTGGAAATCATAAAGCCCCATTTATTTCTGTGGAAGCCTTGCCAGTTGACAGAGTACTAATTCAGGGCTTTTACATTATGGGGCACTGTTCTACAGCATAGCAAAGTAGAAGTGGTCCCTAGTAGCTGGATTTCTATCCCTGGCCTTGACTTGGATCCTTTGCCTTGTAAGCCCCTAGTTTTCCTTAACTTGTTATGTCTTGAATTGTTGATTCTCTTCTTCCTCCAAATCTTTAGTTTATTTCAGCATCTTCTTCCTTTTCACATATCCTTATGCGCAAATCAATTTGAGAAAGAATGTTCATGCAGATGATTTCCTCAGTTGTTTGGCTTCCTCCACGTCTTCCCAATCTACCCTGCTATTTTATTCTTTTACCTAACTATTATCAAGGTATACTCAGGTCTTTAGCAAAAGTCACCTGATAGATGAAATCACAAAATGCACATTAACAAAAACACTGAATCAGAAAACTTATTTTTCAATAGGAAGCAGAAACAGTTCCTTTGAAGAAAGGCATTGTGTGACTAATACATTGCAGTTCTTAACATGTAGGGAAGTGACACAGTAAATCAAAAAAAGTCCAACGATTCACAAAAGGTTTCACAAAAAATCTATATGCAGGACTTAACAAAAGCCAGATCCTGCTTTAAGACTGTTAGTTTTAGACACGAGATAAATGGTTTGTCATTCTGTCCATGAAAGTAGCTTGAGTGAACTTCAGAGGAATGTGCAATTCCATAATACCTCAGTTGGGTATTTCTTCCCACCTCTTGCAAATGCATTGGTGGTTTATGCCTTGGGTCATAAGAATTCATCCCTTACTAATTTATGACTCTCTATATAATTGTTATTTCTTTATATAGTATTTTTTACACACTTACTGCTGTCTTGATGTAAGTTTGTCTTGTGGCAGCGTTCCAAGTTCTCTTTTTCCGTTGTGGTAATAATGTTTTTGCTCAGTTTTAGGGGTTTTATTGGGCAGTTTCAGGATAAATAGCTGTTATCTGAGCTGGGGCTTGGTGCAGGAACACTCAGCTATTATACACAGATGTAGTTATTCTCAGGACCTATGTTGAATGGTAAATTGGTTTGTTGAATTGCTTAATAGAGTCTTGTAATAGCATATACCATTGGCGAGCTCTCACTTCTCATTAGTTTTACACATGTAAAGTATCCCAAACTTCATTTTCAATGAAGTTAAGTACAGCCACAGAGAAACCAAGGTAAGTAGTTATTTATATTTTAAGACTGTGGAAAAATTTTATTTTATAGGAAAGACACAAAGAGAGATATTTGCCATCATATTTCCTAGAGAAAAAGCCCACAATAACGTATTTTGCAATGCTGCCTTTTAACTTTTATTACTTAACCTCAGTAGCTGTGGGTTTTATATTTTTTTTTTTCCCTGGCAATTTATGTCCAGTCATACCAAGGAACTCTGTGAACGCTATTAAAGAATGAAACCTTTTTGGATTACAGTGAAATCTGTCATTACCCACTATTCTTTTTATGATAATCTTCACATAATTGAAGAGAAAACTGACAAAGCAACTGTGATTAGGAGAGACAAAACTACCTGAGTTTACCTCCTGATTTGCTCTGTCTAGTTTTCTCTTGAAAGAACATAAGTACTTCTCTCTCTCCTTGATTTTCTTTTCAGTTGCTGATCTCTTACACAAAAGCCCAGTCTCTCAATCTCCATATTTCCCATAGTTCCAGTGACTAAAATCAGGCTTTTGACTCTAACCTTGAGCAATAGTTTTTGATTGCAGCCTTAACTTCGTGTAGTAGCTTGCCTGGTGCTCTGATTTTATTGGAATAAAGGATAATAAAAATACAGCATGTGTAGCTATGTTCCTGTTTGTGTTTGTCTAATTATGAAAAACTCATCTGATATTAAGATAATAATTTCCACTGTAGAAATATTAATTACAGTAATTTCAATATACTGTATCACAGATATCACATAAAAACCTATTCATGCAGAAATGCTTCCTTTACTTCTTGTTTACTCTAAAATACCATGAGTTGGCAGCTGTGAGTAGTTAGTTACTTGATCAACAATGTACATGTACACACAAAGGTAAAGTAATATAAAGATATTGTCACTGAAAAGAAAACCAAAACAAATTATTCACTTATAGGGAGATTATATCAGCACAGTAGCTTTCATGAGGCTTGAAGAAGTTTCTCTGCCCAATAAGTTAGTTTATTAATAGCAAGTTCTGGGTAGCAAAATGCAGCCCTGCCATGTCGGTGTCAGCAAGGTCCAACAGCCACTTCAGGATGTGGGAAGTGATCTTCCTTCTCTTCTCTGTGCCGAGCACTGAGAAATCATTCACAGTCAGGTGGAGGATCTCGGCCTGAAAACTGGCAGTCCTGCAGTACCCCTGGAAGCTGCATGATAGGGTCTGCCAAGGACAGGAGCCTTCCTGTATCTGGTGCCTGCTAGCGTGGTATGGCAGTGGCTGAAATTCCGTTTCTTCCATTGGGACCTGCCTATTTGCTCACCATATAAACTACAGCACCAAACTTGAAACTGAGCCTAAACAGGAAAATGAGGGAGATTTCGATGTTTATCAGAGATGTGCAAAATAGGATGCCTGCCTTCCACAGGGCTTGTTCAGGCTTTTTTTATAATTTCACTTAATGTAGGCTTTAACAACCCAAGGCCTGCTTTGAGTATCAGTTTCAAATGAATTCCAAAGGGTTCAGAATCCAAAGCCACTAAAATACAAATTCCATATAAGGAAATCTAGTCCACAGGATAAGTCTAGGTAATTTAATGACACAGGAAGCAATAAAAAAAACAGTGACTGCATTGTGTGTTTTATACAAAAAGGACTAGACAATTAATCTCTATTTAAGCAGGGTGAAAGAGTGACATAAATAATACTTCATGTTTCATATCACAAATCTGTCTGGTTGCCTGCTACAAGGAATTAGAGATTAGTAAATTTAATAGGATTTTTTAAGCTTTGGAACAGTCTCTTGTTAAAATCAAAAGTATTTCCCAGACTTTCATAAAGTTTATATGGTTCTGGCCTTTAGATGCCTCAGGTTATAGTAAAAAATTCTGTGAAACATTTTGACCACAGCTAGCTAACTGATTTCAGGTACTGTGTTACTGACAGACAATTCTTGTGCTTTAAAAAATTACTAGTTAATCACCTTTGAAGTGGGGATATGTTTTGCCAACATGCTTAGAGAAACGCTGTTTCATTTAGTTGGCTATTTTGTCATATTGTAGAATTAAGGCTTTGTTTTTTACCCAGGTTTTGTAACATAACATTAGGTTTGGCCAGGGGCACTAAATAGTTTTGGTTTGATCATATCCAAGTTTGACTTAATCACAGCAGTAGAAAGGGACCTTACGATTTTATTCCTCTCCCAATTCTTAGGTGAATGATAACTGAGTTGAAGAATGTGATTTCCTCTCTCATCAGGGGGAAAAAAACACTACTCTTAGCAATTTGAATAGTTATACAACTTTTGCACTCAGAAAATGATTAAGGAATTTCCTCTGCATGTCTCCAGAAGCAAAAGAAGTGAGAAGGGATTGTTCTGCATGTGCTAAAACACTAACGAGTCCTAACAGCTGAAGCAGCTTTTGCTATTCATTGATTTACAGATTAATACAGATTATTGTTAAAAGGGGTAATTCTAAACATTTCACGACCTCCTGCATAGCACAGAAAAGAATTTCAGTTATTCTTGTCCTGTGCTCCAGGAAGTCACTTTGTACTTGCAACGAACTGAAAGAAGACACAAAAATGTAGTACCATGGGACCACAAGGAACTGAATTGATTCTTACAATTCAGTCATCTAATTTGCAAATGTTTGAAAGATAACTCAATGGATAATAAAACCTAGTTTTGTCTGAGGTCTGAAGTAATCATCAAAAGTGTCTCTTCTACTGCACAATAATCTGCTGACGGCTATTGGTAACTGAGTCACCAGATGGAAAGCCTTCCAGGAGCACAAAGGGCTCCAGCCTTTTTTTTTTTTCAGCAAATATGAACAGTGTAATTGTCTTCTGTCTGATGGGTGGGAATCTTTTGGGAAATTGCTCCTCTGACATAAAAAAATAGTGAAATAGAAAACAATTCTTCTATCATATTCATCCATTTGCTTGGCAGATAACTGAAGCTATAGCCATCCTTTTCTCTGCATTCTTGTCCTTCAAATATATGCACATTCAAGACATAATTGTATTAGTAGCAAAACTTTATCCATTATTAACCAGCATTATTTTTTGTGATGCTAAACTAAATTTTGTTACCATTTGGCATTTATGCAAATGCTAAATGGCAAGAATACTGTACCCTAGGACAGCTACACCAGCTTGATGTCCTCAGAAAACTTGCTGAGGGCACCCTCAACACCACTGTTCATGCTGCTAACAAACATGTTAAACAGCACTGATCGATGAAGGCAAAACACAAACCACTGGTGAAGAAGATGCAAACCTACTGCGAAGAGTGTAATGGTTTCAATTCAGGAGACATTCTTCACCATATGCATCTTTAAACATAAGCAGCTGGTTACATAGTGAAATTTCTGCCACTCAAATGCAGCTTTGCGCTACAATCAAAACTTTACACATATTACACGTATATAAATTACAGCATAAAAATGAGATTTATATGTTAGTCTTGTTGCTCAATGTGCTTCTGTATTTGATTACAGGTCTGATGGTAATGAGTTGTATTACCAAACGGTAATTTCCTATCCCAAGAGGAATAAGAGTTCAATGCCAACAGAGAAAAGAATGGAAACTCAGTGGAAAAGGGGTGTATTAAAACTCGGACACCAAAAGAGAATACAGTACTTGTTGACAGCAAGGCAAAACCTCCAGTTATTCCTAAGTAAAAGCAGGTTTTCATTATAACTTTCAAGGCTTGTGTGCACCACTAGATCTAATGGAATTTTCATTTAGCTTTTGTTTTAATCAGTATTATCTTGCTTTCCTAGATGTCTCTTCTTTGTTCATTTTCATTCTTTCAGTTCCATCTCTGGACTAGCTCCTAGAGACATCTTTGAGGTGGCTGTTAGCAGGACTTGAGGTCAGCAGATAGAGCAGACAGAGAACCTTTTCCAGTCCTCTCCTCCTGAAAAGCAAACAAGACAGTGCACGCTCTGATCCTGTCCTGCTGAGCACAGTAGGAATTTTATGTCCTAGTTCTCCTCCACTTTTCTTTCAGTAATTACTGGAGGCAGGTGAATTAAAACCAATCCTTTTGTCCATAGCATTAAGTAATACCAAAGATGTCCTGGCGTATCTATTACAGAACCACTGGAAAGTTGCCAGGATGTTGCATGGAGATAATTTAATGTGTCACTTACAGAAGAACATGCAGTATTGTCATAGCAACAACTCAACAGAGTATCAGCTTTTACATTTTGCAGCGCCATGTTATTGATAACACCCTGGGAAATACATCAGATGGATGAGAAAGGTAGAAACAGGATAACAAGAAAATATTCTTTATACCTTATATTTGAACACAAAGATATTCCAAATGACAATCAAAAAAAAAAAAA
>WBMY01009323.1:202896-220557 GCA_013397315.1 Donacobius atricapilla
GGTAACAAAGGAAAGGAGTGTTACAAAAATGTTGTGTATGTGAGGAAAATTCTGTCAAATGTCAGCTAACAAGGCACCAAGTGTGAGATTGCTCTGGCCAGAGGCCAGTCAAATAGCTCAGCAGTCACCCTAGTCCATACTCTGTACTTATTTGCCATGGAGAGAAATACATGCATTTAGCTTTCCATTTATCAGCTAAAGTATACAGCTAAAATATGCTCATAGTGAGAAGCTGATTGTTTCTACTTACTGCACATGACAGATGTATCAAGCTAGCATGAGATGAATCCCGTAGGGGGTGGTCTTTAAAAAAAGATACCTATTTGTGTCTGCTTTTTTGCTCATTAATTGTGTCCTTAATTCATATAATAAATGTGTCATTAATCAGTGGTGCTGGTGAAAACAGCTTTTTCTTTTATAGTGACAACCAAATTTAGTCCATTAGAGTTGCACAGGCTGTGAAGGTCACAAGCCTAACAAAGCCTGAAGAAGTTGTATGAGATGTAGAAGTAGTGAACCCTAAATCAACATAAAATCTCATGTGAGGCAAATGTATGCAGACAAATATTTCATAGAAAAAAAAGAGCATAGATCCAAGATATTTTTAGTTATGCCTAAGAGATGCAGAGGTATGCTGAGACTAGAATTTGCTCTATAGAGCTCCATATCTTTGTTTATCATACACACACATTAAAACTCACCCTAGACATCCACCTACTTGAAGCTTAAAGAGCAGAATATATGAATGTAGCTGAAAGGCCAAGTTTAACACATTCTCCTGTTTTCCTTCCTTTAGGGACATTTTACATTTCACATCCTTGCTCTTTTCTGCTACTCAAAGATGCAGTTCACCCCTGTTCTTAAAGGATGGCAGATGTTTTTGTAAAGGCTAAAAGCACTTTTTTTTTTTTTTTTTTTTAGGAAGTATTAAAATATGAGGCGAAATCCCATGGCATCTAGTTAGGCGAAACTCATACTCAGATTTGGAGATTATAGCTTTTTTTTTTTTAATGTACTATACTGTACATACCAGCATCTCTATAGTTCCTTCCTTTGTAACAGAAGGATAAACTCCCATTTGTTATTGCACAGCATTTTCAAAGCTCTGGTTGAGAAATACTATTACGGAATTGTTATTAAAAATTATCTCTTTTCCAGAGAAATCAGTGCTTGCCCAGGCAACATTTGTTTTTGAAAAGAAGGACTGCCCTCTGAAGGTAAAATGCCTTTTTTCCCCCTTTTCATTATTGATAAAAATTGTTGAGAAATAGGGATTCTATAGACAATTATCTTAGCAGTAGTATAAGATTTTAGCCCTGGTTAACGCTTGTAATAAATGGTCTGAAAATGGAACAAGGAAGAATAGAAAACAGAAACAAGACAATGCATATATGCTGGATTGTTATACTTTGTGCCTCTGTCTAGAAAATGACTGTTCTATTTCCTTGACTTTTCCATGCTTTTTTTTTTTTTTTCCAGCGGCCTTCAGAAGACTCAGTTTGCAAAGCTGAAAATGGTAATGACCGCCTCACTGAAACAGCATAATATTACTGGGTTATTCATAGGTGTGCCTGTGGAAACAATGTTTGGACTCTTTTTACGAGCCGGGGCAAATCCCAGTTACCAGACTAAGATTTTGGGGGTTATAGAGCCACCTACTCTGTCCTTATATTTATGTCCCTATCTTCCCTCAAGAGTTCTTCCATCTTACCTCTTATATTTACCAGAAAGACAAACTTCAGAAGCCCTGAAAATTGACCAAGCGTGTTAATCAGCTCTATGAACTCCTAACTGCCTTTTTCTGTTTGCTTGGGTAATGTTATAATGTAGCTTCTCATTCTTAATGTTTTCTGACCCCATGAGCTATGAAGCGATTCTAAGTGCTTGCTTTAAGTTCTCTGAACTTAGTAGAAATAAAGAAGACTCTCCAGGGCTTTATGACAGGTGTTGACTGAGATTCCAAAGCCCTTTTGCTCTTAGGTACTGCCTTAAAGCTGTTGTGTAAGTCTCTCCTAGAATTTAGTTTGTTCAGGTTTTAATTTATTATTATAAAATCGTGCTGAAGCCTCCTGCCAATTACATTATATTTTCTTTTCTCTAGATTTCATTAGTTGTTCCAGAAAACGTGCAAGATCATCATCTTTGACTTTCCAGAAGTCTGACTCTCAGTCTAACACTGGTATGGCATGTATCTCCAGTCATGTTTTAAATGGAGATCTGTATTCTCATCTGGTAAAAAAAGGAATTAATTCCCCCATCTAAGAAATGTTTCTGCATTGTAGGTGTGCTGCAACTCATGAAAACTTAAACATTGATACTTCCTGGTAATTTCCAATAAATACCTTTTTAATTAAAAATACATTATTTTTTCAATACTTAGACAACACTACATAAAGTAGTGAAAAATCTATAAATTTTGTATAATTTTTTTCAATTGCTCACACAGTCAAGGGAGGATGAGGTGAGGAAAGGAATTATATTCCTGGCTTCTGGAAGAGATCAGTGTTCCCCTGGCAATCCTTTAAAATGTAAAGCAGTTTCCAGAAGGGCCCCTCCTTCTGTCCAGCCAAGAGCTCACTGGGAAGGCCCGTTAAGGACTCTGTATTTTTTCCATGGCAAATTAACACGAATCACTGAGGCTACTGTGCAGAAGGATGACTCCATTTTTTACAACCTTTATTTAACATATGGATGGTACCAGAAAGGTACTTCTGAATTCAAGCATGAATATATTCACAGTGTATTTTTGTTTTAATCACTTCTGCATGTACCTAAGAGGACTTAAGATAAGCTAAGTTTGATTTACTCTGAAAGTTAAACTGGGATAGATACACTAGAAATTTCAGTGTATGCCTATAACAAAAAGTAAAGCAGGAGGAAGATGGAGTGTTTTCCCTCTTGATTTCCCACACTGTAAACAGTGATAAGTCTCTCTCTGGCTCTGTTTTGAACCTCTCCACCTGGACGTCTTCAGGACAGAACTGCTACAGAGAGGATTAGCTGTGTGCCTGAGTCAGGCTGTGCTGCTTGGCCTCAGAGACCTTCTGGGATCAGCAGCATAGACATAACCTAACAGTCTCCTTCAGAAAGATGGTAGGTAGCAGACAGTAATTTATTCTACTGTCAATGAAAACATGACATCAGCCTGGCTAACCCTAAAATTGGTCTTTTTTATTCTCCAAACAAGTTATAATTTCAGTCTTTTTTCTTTTAGATACGGCTCTCACACAGAAAAGAGGGAGGTCATCTTCATTTAACATCTTTCCTACTTTCCCTCCCTCCCAGGCAGGTAAATAAAAATAAATATTTATGTAGAAAAGCAAGTAGTAACTCAAATAAAGATGTGTGCAGAAATGCTTTTTCTGCAACACAGAATTAAAGTGTGTTGGACTAGTCTGGCATTTAGATGTGAGGGAGGAAGGAATGTTTTATAAGGAGGACTGGCTGTTCAATAGAAGATAAGTTTTTTTTAATAGTTGAGGAGTCCTTTGGAGCAGGGGTAGAATCTTTGAATAATTTAAAAACATGCATTTACTGAGTGTGATACAAATTACACTTAAAAAAACAAAATGAAATTATGGTAATTACATGGGTAGTTTGCTTGCAATATAATGGTAATGGTTCCTACAGGAATATAGTTTTCCATCCTAGGAACCTGTCTTCCACCTAACAAGGGACTCAGGAAATATCCTCACTCTTACCACTAACAGGAATGATGGAGTGATCTCAAATCCTAGCCTATGTCTCTTACCAGAGACAGGTTCTTGACAGACACTGGCGTGGAGGATTTTTAAACAATGTTAAGAGTTCACACCATTTTAATAGCAGAAAAACACACTTTTGCACTGAAAAAGTGGTGACTGTCGTGTATCAGTTGTGCCATTTTAAAGGACATGGTACTTGTGTGGCATCCTACCCTTAAGGGGAAGGCAGCACCCAAGATTTGTAGGTGGTCATGGTGGAAAGGAATGACAGAGGTCAGAGGTTCTTCAAAAGCCTAAAAAGTTTTACTGTTAAAATACACACTTGGCATGAAAACTGGTGTAAGTCCTGATCTCCTGTTACAAGCACATGGACGTGGATTTTGGATGAAGGGGTAAGGTGAAAGGGAAGAGAGAGAATTAAACAAGAGTAAAGAGGAGAAAAGAGAAAGCAAGAAAGAGAGAAAAAGAGATCACCAGTCCTGATTCCAGTATCAGCGTCGGTCTTAGCTGAAGGCACATCCAGGATCCTGGGGCACACACCTGGGCTTCCTGGGGGTACCTTTATATAGAAGGGTTTCCCCACCATGGAGATGAGTTTCTCTCTTTTTATGCAAATCAGTTCTCATGTGCAGTTCGTTCTTTCTGGAAATGGGTCAGAGGCATTGGGGGCCTTGGGTGGTCTTGATGCCCCTACAGTCCATGCCCACTTCTTGGCCTCATTCCTGCGGTGCTGTGCCATGTTGTGCTTATGGCTGTCCTGGAAGAGTGCTGCCCTACCTCTGTATGGTGCCTCCTAAAGCCACATCCTGCACTTTCTCACAGTGAGTTACTAACAGAAGTCCTTGGTTGGCTTCAGAGCTATTCGGATATCAGTGACATACACATTACCCCTCTTGCCTCCTAGACTTCTACAACACGTTTGCCATCACCTCCTCACTGATTCTTGGTATCTTTATTAAAACAGTGAAAACATCAGTAGTGCACTGCCATCATTCTAGTAAGTTATGAAAGTCTTTTTAGCAGAACAAGGCAGGATACATTTATTTATTTATTCCTATTTGGGCCTCACTTATCATCTTAAAAATGCCCAAAAGTCGACCAGATAGCATTGGCATTTCAATGTTTCTACAAAACAGGAACACCTAGTTTTAAAAGATGAAGAAAGATTTTGCATTTAAAATACTCATTAATATCCAAAAGACTATTACATAGTCAGAAAACCTCTGATACTTTCTGGTGCCGAAGTCTGCCCACCTATAAAAACTGAAACAGTAACAGTCATCTTGGAGATCTTTTTCAGATGGATATGTTGGAATACTGCTCAGGTACTACCAAAACAGGGAGAGGTTACAGAAATATTAATTAATGTTTAAAATTTGGGTTTACTTATTATTAATTTTTAAATTCCTTTTCTGTAGTAAAGAAGAATAACATATTCATGACCTCAGCTCTTCTTCAAACAAATCCTGACGTCATCAAAAGTACAAGAGAAGGTAACTGTCATTGTAATATTTATTCACTGTAGTTCCACAAAGACACCCTTTAGAGATACTGTTGCAAAAAAAGAACAACCCTTTTCCATATTGAATGATAGGCTTGGTATCTTTATGTGGTTCATAACTTATTTGTTTGACAGTGTAAATATCCTGTGGTTCTGTGGTCCTAAACTCTGGTCTGAGCATCTCTCTGGCTACTTATTTCTTGAACATAACCTTCCATAATGAAATTTCACATTTCTAACTGAACAGCTTTGCTCCTGGAGAAGGCAATGAAAAAATTTCTTGGCATCTGAAGATGCAGAATTAAATCTGAAATGCCAGAAGACATATCTAAAACGAAGCAATGAATATAAGTATAAAGATATACTTAAATATATAAATACAAATATATTTTAAAAGTAAAAATAAGAATGTTAATGTTTATAACACTTTACTTTCTTATCTGATAGGATAAACACATAAGATAACACATAGGATAACACATTGGTTTCACTCCAGAGTTGTGTATTTTAGAAACCATTACAATTTTTCAGAATATGAAGCAATTAATAACAGTAAATGTTATTTTAAAATGTTTTGAAACTTTCCGTTAAGAGGCAAGACATATGAATTAGATGTGAAGAAAAAGTATATGTTTAAATATTTTGTCTTTGTATTTTGCAAGGATCCTTGTCACCAAGTCAGTTGTGGAATGTCATTAGACCTGCCACTTTACAGCCCCCACAAGCCCTGACCTGTCCTGAAATTCCTGTAGTATCTCTAATGACTAAGAAAGAAGCATGTATTCAGGTAAAAAGAAAAATAATTTTACTGGAGCTCAAATTAAGGATAAAAACCCAATCAAAACCAAACACCAAACAAGCCAGTGCTGTTTTAAAGCAATTAATTATTCCAGTGTGTGATTTTCAAGAATGTTCCCATGTAAATTCCAGTGGAATTGATGTATCACAGGCATGATGTGAAATGTTAAATTCATGCTGATTGTGTTTGAAAAATATCTCTTCTCTTCAGGCTGTCTTAGCTTTCTGATATCAGGGTTCTGTGGGAAAATCAGCTTTGGGTGTTTTGGATTTTGTTTATTTAGAAAGTGAGATTTTAGTATTTTAATTGAGGGTGCTGGCTTAGTACACAACTGGAGGGAGCTCTGCCAACAACCACATCTTTTATCTATAGCTGTATCTGTCTGTCTATCCTTAGTGACTCTGGATTTTAGCAGATCTGTTAACAGCAGAAAATATACTACCTCTAATTAATTAATTTGATTTTATTATTCCTAGCTATCTGAAGACTGCTGTTATTCATCAACTGAGAATTCACTAAATTCCAAATCAGCAGTGGACTCATCTATTACCATGAGTCTTTCTGGCTCTCAAAAAACACAGTAAGAATTTGTTTATTATATTTCTATATCATCTTGTCACTTGGCTGATGGCATGCACTCTCATCATTTATGTCAAACATGGTACTAAGCCTATGCTATCTGCAACCACACAGGGCTCAGTGGTCTTTGTGTGTGGTGCCAAGATTTGTGTCTAGGCATGAGCTTCATATGCCATAAAAAAATGGACTCCTAACTCAAATTAATCTCTACGGGACAGGTGGTTTCTCACTAGCAACCAAGCCAGAAACTATTTTGGTTTGCCATCTCTCTTCTGACTGCATGACTGCTTCATCTCATAAAAAAGGTGCAGAGAAACTCAGGGAATTTCATTCTTTTGAAGAATTACCCATACATTTGGGTATGGACACAAGAGGCATAAAGAAAAAAAATACAGGATTGATTTGGAAGACCGGATGAATGCTGCATTTGATGCTCTACTTTCATTCACATAGCAGAATTTCTGGCATGAAAAGTTATCTATGGTGACTGTGATAGGCTAGGATTTTTGTGCAGCACAGACTTCAGAATTTCTGTGGGGAAGCTGACATCCTTGGACTAGGATGTTTCCCTATCCTTTTGACACTGTATGTGTTGGAAGGAGCCCCATTCATGGAGATCAATCAGATTCTGACTAAAAGCTTGGAAAGCTTGAGTCATAAGTGATAGAACTACAATGCTGGGAAAACACTGGTTTCCCAGTCATGTACGCAACTTTGCATAAGGTTTTGCTTGGGAAACAGAAAGGGGATCAAGGCCAGCACTGAGAAGAAGTCATAGTGGTGCAAAAGTAGGCAATTACCTCCCTCTCTAGGGAATGACTTATGAGAACTTTAGGTCTTTGGTTGTCTTGTGGTATTAATACCACTTGCTGATGTTGGTGAGAGTTATTTACCTGGAAGTTGTGAGCATCTGGAATACACCTCATATCACTTTTTCAAAATTGCTAGAGCCACAGATGATAGATTTTGAATGCTGCCTAATTCCCTCTCCTACCCAAGAAGGGCATAGAATATGTTAATTGCAAAGGAGTCTGTGCTAGTCTTTTACAGGGCTAGATGAATCGCAGATAAAAGTTGGGATGCACAGTGCTGGGGTTTTGAGGAGGCAAGGGATTTTTAGATGCACAGAACACTTAGATTCTTAATCCCTATCAACAAAAAGAACATCATTAGAGGGCAGATGCTCACTGTGATTTTGGAAGAATCAAGCTTTTCTCTTACATTTAATACTGTTGTGATGCCCTCTGAGGACAATACATAGCCACACAGCACACTGGGTTTTTGGCAGAATCTGGAAGATGGTAATGCATGTATTAGAAAAGCTAAATCAGTTGCTGTTGATACTTTAAATTTGTTTGCCTTCTGTCAGCTGCAAAATATCTAGGAAAAGATTGGTGAGTGACTTTATCCTGTGAAGTAGAGAAAGGCAACACAATGATTCAGTGCCAACAAGCTAAATTAAAGTTAAAGGTACTTATGGTATTTCTTTCCCTTGTCTTTTTTTTCCACAAACATCCTGCTTGGGGTGTTTGTGCCTCATGAATTCTGAATATCACAATACTAGTTCTATCACTATCATGGTTAATGTTGGTTCCTTTGACAGTTGAAAACTAAATACAACCAGGTGCTTACTGCTTTTCTGAGATTGGAGGAGGATGTACGTGCCATTCTTCTGATCCATATTAAGTGACTGATGATGTAAAATACTTAGGTAAAATCCTTCTGGCAGCTGTTTGCTCATTAATAATAAACAAATGACTTTATTAAGCTCTTCATACATGCTGAGCAGTAAGTGAACATTGCAGCCAGACCTCGTCATTGCTAAGAAAACAACTTTTTAGGTTTGCTTTTAATTTTCAATCAAGGCATTTATTTATAAAATAAAATGCAGAGAGATGCAACAGCAGAGATTGTTTTGCCCGCAGACATCTCTCTTACTTTTTGCTCCTCTCCCACGTCTTCATTTCTCCATTATATGATTCAGTGGAGAGATGAGTGAAAATATCTTGTTGTCCCTCTGTGGTTGCTGCAGCTGTCCATGTTCCATGAAACCACTTAATTTTCATTTCCTGGGCTGACTATAATGATGAACTGAAGAGGAAAAAATTCCAGTTTCTTGATTCTCATTAAAAGCTTGGAAAGCTTGTGTCATATGTGACAGAAATAAAGCAGTAGGAAAACACAGGCTTGCAGTCACGTCAAGTCAACTTTGCACAAGGATTTGCTTGGAAAAGTGAAAGGTTTCAGTGTCACCACTGGAACTGGTGGCTACTCAGACCTTTTTGGACACTCTGAGAAGGCTAGTACCTGAATCTATTCCCCTCTCATAATCCAATGTGTGTACTTTATCCATATTTTTCCTCCCATTGTTCCTTGTAAGTAATCATTCCCTGATAGCAGTGACTGTGCTTTGTATCTCCATGACAATGCCATCCCTGGGGCAAGAACACTTTGCACCCCTGACAATGCATCCCCGACAAGAACACTTTGTTCTTGCTGTGCAGCAACATAAGGCTACTGGGTTTTTAATAAAATTTTAAGGCTGACACTTGCAGTTAACTTTCTCTTACAAGAAAGATCTTGCACTGATTTATTTTTCTTACATTTTTGAATATAATCAAAACAATTTCCCACACTTTTCTTAGAAATAAGCCTCTAATTGTTGTTTTTTTAGCTCTTTTGTGGTGCTGTCCTTAAGCTGCTATTGGAGCAGCCTAGAAGTAGCAGTTGAAATATCAGTGTGGAAATTGGTCACACTCCAGTGAATTTTAGTGAGGAGTGTGTTTAAGGATAAAAAACTCACCAATGCACTTCAGATTCCCTGTTTATGGCCCAAAAACATGCATAGAAACTTTCAAGGCTGCAAAGACAAATACTTTTTGATTTCTGTTTTGCTCCTAGTCTTAGCAACACATCAAGCTTGAGAATGCTAAGGAATATTTTTCTCATTAAGTGTAAGATTTAGAGAGGTAGTACTTGGTAAGCCCTTCATCCTTAAAGAGATTTCAAGCACACTGTAGTTGTGAGCAGAGAAACTGTGTTTTAGAGGCAATCATCAACAACTGCCAACAAATGCAGTTAATTAACAAGAATAGCCCTCCCAAGGGTGATAAATACTGTGAAACAGAAGTAAGTGGTGCTGAAGTATGCAGTTTGTGACACAGTACCACGTTGCCTTCCTGCCAAGTCATCCTTCTGTGTAGCAGTGTGGATTTTTTTATGTTTATTTGATATGTTAGAATGGTTTGTTCTATTCACCCNACAAGATCGGCTCTAGTTATCTGTAGCTGGAGCTGTGCCTGACACGCTGCCTCGGTGCCAGAGCTAGCCCGGGTGAGCAGAGAGACACTCTCTGAAGGCACCGTGACACTTCTGGAACAGAAAGTGAAAAGAACTTGCACGCTTTTGCCTATGCCAGCAAGACATGCAGGATTAAGCTCAGAAAGCATAAACAACCTGTAACCCCTTTGTAAAAAAAAAAAAAAAAATCCAAACAAACCAAAATCAAACCAGCAGCAGGAACACCTTCTACATAAAGGAGTTTACAAGGACTTTTCTAGTGACTTCTACGAAAAATGAACCCTGGTAATTTAAAGTGGCTATATAATTAGCAGATCAAATCACTATTCTTCTTGTATAAAATAGTGTTGAGTGTAATCTCTAAAATGTAGGTGGCCAGTACCAAAGGATTGCAAGTATTGAGTTCTCTTCTCATTTTAAGTCTATCTATGGAACTGGTAATTGAAAAATGGAAACATTTTTCTCTCCTGTTTTACTTAAACCTCATCTTAAGCCATCTGCTGTCATATCTATACATTTTTTCAGTATTTATGTGTGTATGTGAACACACTGCCTCCCTGCCCTTCCAAGATGCAACGAGGATGCCCAAGGAGTCCCTGTAAGTCACCAGGGTATGCATTATTCTGCAGAGCACTGGGGCTGCACCATCTTGAAAGGATGGTTCATTGTTGGTGGTATTTTAGAGGAGCAAAAGACAACAGGGAAACAAAAGTAACTCATTAAGATTTCTGGAGTAAGACACTTCCTTGAGAAGTGGCATGTTGTTTTGCTGCTTGTTCTTTGGTCTTAAGGAATATCCTCAATAATCTTGATGAAACACAGTGTGATGCTCTGTTCCTTTTGTGAAATGTTCCATAGAGAATATTCTCACAGTCTCTTAAAGAATTTGTCTGATTATTTACATGACTATTTTTTTGTTTTTCTTTAATGTTAGGCATGGTGAATCTTTGAAGTGCTTTAAATAGTTCTGAATCACATTCTTATGCTATTTTATTCCCACAGAAGTCAGTTGCTCAAAGAAAGAAGTGTACAAAACAGCAGCAATTCTGATTTTGTGTTTGGGGAAAACATGGTTGAAAGAGTTTTGGTGGGATCTGCACATGCTGGCAGACTTTTTATCAAGGTCAGTGTACTTAAGAGTATAATTACTTTTTCAGAGATTGATTCCTTTTAGGTCTTCCTTCTTTTACAGATGTGAGTAAATATGGTTCCAATGTCTCTTGAGGAGAAAATATCTAAGAATGTGCTGCTGGAGGGGTACTCATTCTTATCTTCACCACCCTAGATAGGTTCTTTAATTACTGACATGTACCAGTTTGCACTTCTGGTTTGCTCTTTTTTTGACATGAAAGTGAGTTTTTTGTCTATTCCATGTAAAGTGGAACACCCACAATGTAAGATAAAAGAATGCGTTTCCTCGTACTCTGATAACTTCCATCATATCTGTAAAGAGATCAGATACCTAAAGGAGGCCTACAAGAAAGCTGAAGAGAGACTGGAGCAAGGAGTGACAGGACAAGGGGAAATGGTTTCAAACTGAATGACAGTAGGTTTAGGTTTTATATTAGGAAGAAATTCTTCTCTTTGAGGGTGGTGAGACCACAGGAAAACTTTGCCTAGAAGTGCTGTGGATGCCCCATCCCTGGAGGTCATCTAGGGTGACCATCCAAGGCCAGGCTGGATGGGCTCTGAGCAACCTGGTCTAATGGAAGGTGTCCCTTCCCCTGGCAGAGAGGTTGGAACCGGATGATCTTTAAGGTCTCTTTCAACCCAGACCATTCTGTGATTCTGTGACAAATAAGTATGAGGGAAAAATTGGACACCCACCCTAGAGAGTGTCGATGCTAAAACATGTTGTGATCGCTTGTGAGGCAGCTTAAGTCCTGAAGGACTCTAGGACAAAGAAGTGATTCCCAAGCTGAGGACTGCACCATTGAAAATGGAATTGGATTGAAGTAGGATTAAAACTGTATGCTCATCTGCCAGGTAAAAAGCTTGGCAACCATAGGTTTGGGCTATAACTTCTGGCCAAGATTTATTTATAAGGTATGAGTTGAGCCACTGAGCATTTTCAGGAGCCACAAGCATTTATTTAGACATGCCTAAGAAAATTTATCTGCAAAACTGAAGGTGATAGAAATTTTTAAGTCCTCTGAGGTTAAGTTTGTGGTGTCTGAGAATTTTAAACTACTCTTCTGGGAACTGTGAGCTTGAACTGGAAATAAACCAGTACCTTAACATCAAAGTTCTTCAGTGGATTTAAATACTAGTTCAGGATCCACACAAAGAGGTCATTCTTCTTGGAGGAAGAATGATGTATTGATTCTATGATAATAATATTACTTCCTCTAGAGACTGAAATTCTATCATCTGGGCTAGTTTTTACTCTGAAGCTATTAAAATTGCTGATCTTCAGCCTACCATGCATTAAATGATTCAATGTTCTGTTTGATATAAAGTAATAGAGCCATTTTAAAATAGGAATTCTTATTTCCCCTGTGTTTTTCTAGAGTCCTGAGAGGCATCCCAAGCTGTGTAATGAAGCTGATTTATGCAAAGGAGAAATAACATCCATGTCCACAGGATCTTCTCATGTCAGGCCACAAACAAGTAAGCATAATTAGCAAACAAGAGCAGTTAGTTTTATTATGTTTCAGTGTATTTTAGAGGATGTCAGGTGAGTGGTTTTTCATCTCACTTGAGATGAAACTCATCTCTCATAACTTCCACCTGTTCTCAAGCTATCCAGTCATGAGTATGCTTAGAGTATGTGCCAAAATCTATATTCATAAAGCAGCTACAGTTTGGTTTATGATATGTGAACAGGACTAACTTCAGAAGGCATGATATGAATTACTCAAGAAAATATTACAGAATATTATTATTTAGTTAGTATCATTATTTATTGTTTGAAAAAAAATGCAGCAACCTTTATGAATGCCTTGTGGACCACATTGTTGAAGTACAGTTTTAGGCTGTCTGCTGCTTGCATTTTTCAAGTTCTCATATAAATTACTTGGTTATTTTGGATCATAATTGTGGGACTGAAAGTTCTATATGGACAGATTTCAGAGCTTGTTTATGACTCTGGTGTGAGATTTTCTACTAGGTAAGCCCTGTAAACTTAGGCTGTGAAGGAGTCCCCAACAGTCCCATATTGTGAGCCTTCTTGATAAATTCTGTATTCCTCTTTACTAACAGATGTATTAGATCCTATGGTTTGTGTAAGCATTCTTAGAAGTAAAAAAATTACAAAAATAAAGCCTTCAGAACACGTGTATCGATGATGCAAAGATACAGAGCTTTGTAATGATGTTGTTCCTTTCAAATCTTGTCCTTCTGTGTGCCTGTTAAATATTCATTGTCTATGTATTATTATTCTGAATATTAGGATATGTATACTCAGCATAACAATATATCAGATGAGTTTAATTTGGAAAATCAGCTTCTAAATTATTAGGCCTTGTTTCTGCTTGTTTCTGTTTGTCCCTTGGGACAAACCTCTGCAACTATAAACAGCCCTGTTCAATTCTGTATGAACCTTTTTAGTGAGGTATTTTATATTCCTGCCTTTTCCTCTTATGTTTGTTCCTTTGGCCAAAAACTTATTAATAACACTAAACAATGTCAGCTACCACAGGTATTACTGAGGTCACATCCTGGGTACTAGTTTTGTTATCCTAAAACTATTCCCAAAATATTCCCTGTACAAAAAGATTTTTTTTTTTCCCTACAGAAAGAGCTTTGTTGAGGAATGCAACACTAATTGAATCAGCAGCTGCTTGTATTTCCAAGCCAGTGGAGAAAATCCTTTTAGATAAAGTTGAAGTTATAACTGGAGAAGAAGCAGAACACAATGTATTGCAGGTGTGTATTTCCTAAGACCTTGATGATGAGTAGTTTTGTTGTTGAAAAGAACATCTAGATCTATTGCAAATGCAGCAATCTGAAAATAACTTAAATTTATACTTTAAATTTTTGGGTTTTTTAAGCTATGCCTCAGCTAACCCATTTTGTCTGTAACTTGGTACTTTCTTTTTCATATTATATTTGTTCATTTTGTGGTCCCTTTCAGTAAGTGACTATTTCAGTGTTATTTTATAAGCATCTACACAATACACTAGCTGTAACCAAAACCTTAGAACTGGAAGTGATTTGAATAAAGATGAGGTTCATGAAAAACCTTTTTTGGGGAAAAAACCAATGTGTTGTTAAAGTAATTTGTTTTATAGTTCAGCTAAAGCAGCAATTATCCTTCCAACTTGGCAGGATATCTTGCTATTCTTTGTCTTCAAAATACTATTTTCTCAGAAAATAGCAATTATGATTTTAAAAATCTTAACATTATTTTATCTTCAATTAATTCTCCTGTCTTGGCAGAACACAAAAGTTTTACTGTTTTTGGTGCATTATTCTTCTAGTAGCAGTACTGATATCCTGGGCTGCATAACATTTGTAATGAGGGAGGAAATAAGGTTATACAACTTTTGCAACAAATTTAGCTGTGCTGGTGGATAGAGTTAATAAAGAGGAAATAATTGAATAAGTAAACTGGGATTCATGCTGAATGTTTTCTATGATGAGAAGAGTTTAGCACAGATCTAGGAGCCATTTCATTTGAAGTAATAATGGTGATATATCTATACATCTACCTTTGTACATGTGCATATGGATGTATTAAAAGCCATATCAAAAGTTTTACAACCATAAAGTTTTAGAGCCAACAAAACTAGTATTGGCTGATGGTTTCCACCATGTATTTCTCTTTCAGATTAACTGCAAGCTCTTTGTATTTAATAAACTTTCTTTAACCTGGACTGAAAGAGGCAGAGGATCCCTGAGGCTTAATGACACTTCTAGCAATAAGCATGGAATGTTGAAGACAAGGCTAAGTATGAATTAAATAATGAAATGCTCCATACAGGAAACACCAAATAACTTGTATTATTGTTGGCCAGAGTTTATTTCAGAATGTTTAAATCTAAGAAGATTGTTGTATTTAAGTCAAGTTGCTGAGACTCTTTTTTACTTGATAAAGTTCTCTGTGTTACAGACTGAGGAACTAGACTCACATATATTGTTAGGTTCTGTGTACTTCTCTGCTGCACTGTGTCTTCAGCTTACTCACCAGTCTAACAGTTTGCTCTTTGTTGGTTCCACTTTTTCAGCAGCACTGTTTCAAGATTATTTTGCAATGTTCTTACTGTGCTGTCACTTTTTTATACTGTATTGCACAGTACAAAATTTCAGCAGATTATTTCCTTTGTGTGCTAGACATATTAAAAGAAATAAACATATTTGGATATTAAAAACATAAAATCTCACTATATCAGGGTTTTAGACCAAATTAAGAAGAATATTTGATGAAAATATTAGTTGTATACAAGTGCTGGAGAAAACAGCTGCAGCTTATATTAACCTTCTTATTTTAGTTATGCGAAATCAAGGTAGCTTGAGACTGATTCTCAACACCCAGCTCTGGGAACAAATGGTTATAAAAAGAGCAAGCAGAAAGAGCCTGTGCTTCACTGCAACAGATCAAGAGGACCATTCTGTTCAAGTATTTCTAACTCAGGTGAGTAGGAGGCAACAGCTCCACCCAAAACCCCGCTTCATCTAGAATTCTGATGGGTTGCTGAAGGTTAGTTTTAGCAAATGGCCTTCATGCTCAGCTTAGATGTTACATGGCTTTTATCATGGAATGCGTTTGAATGATATTTCAAAAAAACTGATGTGATTATATGATCTGGCCTTAAGACAAACGCTTCCAGACTCTGGTTCACATATCACCAATGGAATGGATATCATTCCAGTAATATGCAGAAGTGGCTCTTTTTTAATGGAAGCAATACACTGACAATTTCTTCACAGATAGTTACAGTTTTGTATGTTACTCTGGTGAAAGGCAGCAGCTTTGTGCCATGGTTCTCAACACAGCACTTGCAATAAATCTAGCCAGTGTAAGACCTCCATTCCTCAGTTGAGAAGAATATAGAGTTTCAATATCACCAAGTGTAAAACAGTAGTCTTGGGAATACTAATTTTCCCCAGCAAGAGCTAAATTGGAGATGGAAATATGCTGGACTTATTTGCAAACAAATAGAACATATGTCCCAAGTTGGAAAGTGAGAGCATCCATATGAGTTTAAGGATGTTTACAGTTTCCCCAGCAGATCTTTCTAGGAAGGATTCAGCTTGCTGGGAAAGAAAAATAAATCATCATTTCTGGGAAGTGTCACATATCATACACAAGCAAAGCAGCATGTACTGTATATGCAAGTACTGTAAGTCTGTCACTTCCTAACAGGGATTGACTTAGCTATGGCTGTACTGCACTGCTGGTCTGCATGTGACGATTATAAATGTCCTGGTCTCCAGGTGTCTCACACTGTTTTCATAGAGTATGTAATTTACATTCTATAAATTCCTCTTGGCACTACTGGGCAGTAAAAATAGACATGTAAGGGGAAATCACAATACATGATAGCTGTATAGGTGTGGCAAGGGTTTCAGGAAGCTGCTTCTACAGTCGGTGAAGAGGCGGGTATCCATCCCTACAGTATCCACCTGATGACTGTATATATTAACATGTCAGTGCTTTCTTACCTCTAGAATCAAACTCAGGAATCATCTGAAATATCAAGTACTCCATATAAACTGAGCCATTCTTCAGGGAAAGTAATTTTCAAGCTTATGTTTCCTGTAACTATAGAGAAAGTAATCAACAGCTGCATATAGAGCTCAGACCACATAAAGAAACTTCACATTATTCATACTTACATTAATATTTGGATGTTAATTATTAATTGTGAATCTTAAATTGAGAATTTTGATTAGAAAGGACAAAATACAACTCTTTATTTTTTAAAATGAAATTTTAAAACCAGAGATTTTTCTCAGTTGTTTTGGACTGTGCATTCTATGCTCTGCAGGCAAGCTCAAAAGACACTGAACACCTGTATGCAGCAATACATCATCGCCTTGTGGCCTTGCGAAGCTTTCCTGAGCGAGAGCCAGATGCTCATCAGGTAGACACGGAGTCAGAAACAGCTTTTCAGCCATTCAACTGTGCTAGTGATGATGAAGATGATGAAGAACTAACTCAAGTGAGCAGCACTGGATCTGGTAAGGAGAAGTTTCGCTAGAAATGTGTAATCCTTTCAGGGTATATGTTTAAAGTAATGAAAACTGGACTTTTTTTTTTTTTTTAATACTGACTATACAGATATCCCCTTTTCAGGTAGAAACAGGGTAATTCCTTTTAGTATTTTGACTTGCTACTGTTAAAATGTAAGGTTTTGCAAGCTCAAGTATCTACACATGTTTATGGTCATGGAATACTCTTGACAAAAGCTTGAGGTTTGAAACATTTTATATTATTAAGCATTACCTAAATGACTTTTTCAGTGTATTTCAGTAGAAATGACTAGAGATGTTGATTGTACTTTGAGTAAGTAAAGGATGGGTCCATTCACATCAGTGACTAGCTTGTAATGAAAAGCCTGGAGCACAATGGTTTTTTTAAGATATTTATTATGTCATGGTTAACTTAATTTAAAATATGATTCTTGATCAACTGTAACAACTACCTCAGCTAGGAAATTTTCAGGACATTTACACACCAGCTTTACCAGCTTTCTTCACTGTAACAAAAATGTAGGTTCCTCAGAGAGAAAAATGCCACTAAAATAAGATATAAGATGTTAATGCCTTAATGCTTCAGTAAATGCAACTCACAACAGGTCATATTTGCAGAAAGCAAGTGTCCTGGTTTAGGG
>WBMY01009331.1:9972-30911 GCA_013397315.1 Donacobius atricapilla
TGAGCTCTGTCGCCCAGGCTGTGCCATGGGCTCAGCCTGTCCCCTGACCCACAGACCCCCCCCAGCCCCAGAGGCAGAGAGCCAGGCAGGTAACGTGTGTAATCCAGATATATTTATAGGATTATTTTCCAAGATTAGCACAGGATATTAGAAAGGTTATAAAGTCACATCAACGGTCGTTGGCTCCCTTTATGTACAGACAAAAACACAGCACAACAACACAGCCCAGCCTCTGCCCCCCGGCCTCTCCATTGCTCCCCAAAATATGGCTTTCGTGTCTATTGAGAGTTCAGTGCCGGCCGGGAAGCGGCCGCAGCCTCCCAGGGCCCGGCTGCCACCGGGGCTCCCGAATCCTCCCCGGATCCTCCTCGCCTAGTTCAGACTCTCCCGGCCCAATCCCGTGACTTGAGTGGACGTGGGGCCACCATCGAGGACCCCCCCAGGATGGGGTGGTGGCCTGGGCTCTCCCAGACACGGTCACACCGACCCTGCCACCTCCTCCGCGCGCGGCGTCGCCTTCGCGACGCCCTCGGTGTCACACCCCGGCCCTGCTCAGATGTCACACCACCGGGGGCACCTCTAGTAGCTACCACACGGTGTCACCAACCCCCAGGGGGTCAAGGACAGGGGCCAGACCCCACCCTGTCACCCCAACATCGCCTGGACGCCCTCAGGCCACCCAGCACCTGCTCCTCTGCCCACCTGTGACATGGGGTGTCCGTCACCCCAAGGACTCCATACAGTGACCCCAAAAGGGCTTTTCCCACCCCACCCCACCCCAGACAGGGTCACCAGGGACTCGCTCTCGCCAGGTGGCTTCTCCACCGTGATGTGGAGTGTCCCAGTCACAGCTTCCACCTGCAATCCTCCCAAGTCAGGAGGGTCCCTGTCACCCCACAGCCTCTCCCTGTTCGCACTGGTGTCACCCGGTGTTCCTGTCACCCCCAGGTGTGACACAAACCTTCTCCACTGCTCTGACCTGCACCAAACCCTTTGGCCCTCGCTGGCAGAAGTGGCCTCAGATGGATTCTCCAACCCCTCCCAGCCCCTGTCCCAGCCAGGGCCGTGGCTCAGCCTCTCTCTGTGACCTCAGCAGGTCCCCAGGCCCCCCCAGGTGACACCAGGCCCATCCTCCACAGGTCCCTGCCTGCACCCACTGCTCCCCAGGCTGCCCTGCCACACCCCACACCACGTGGCACCTCAAAAACACCAAAACCACCATGGCACCTCAAAAACACCAAATCCAGGCTGTTCTCCCTGGCACTGGCCCTCGGAGCAGCTCTGGAGCAGTGGAACCAGCAAGAAACTGAACTCCAAGGGGGAAAACCCTCCCTGTCCCTGTCAGCTCCCACCTCCCTGCCCCAGGGACCATTTACCCCACTCCCCTCCCAGCCCCCGGCTCTGGGGCTCTGCCTGGGATCCCTCCAGCCGCCAAGGAGATGGAATTGTACTTGAGAACATGTCTGGGTGTTTTTATTTGCAGGAATGACTCAGTCGTGCGGAGCTCGGTGATAGCGTTGGCAGCCCCAGGATTTATCCCCCAGCCCGAGCTCAGAGCTGCCCTGGGGGCTCCAGGCCCAAGTCCCCCACTCCAAGAAGTGGGAAGGGAGGAAAAACACCCTAAAAACGGCTGTGCCCAAAAAAAGCCTCCATGTCCTGCTCCCTCCCAGTGCCGCCACTGCTCCTGACACGCAGCTGAGCCACGGGAGCCTGGTCACATCTCCAGTGTCCCCAGCGTCACATCCCTCACTCCCACCTGTGTCTGTCACTGAGCTGAGCCTCCTCTGCCTCACCTCAGCCCCAGCCCCACTCACTCCCCCACAGGTGACCCAGTGCCAGGTGCTGGCAGGGTTAGGAGGGGCTGTCACTTCCAGCCCCGTGGAAGAGGTGGTAAAATTCTTCCTCCACCTCCCAGGTGAGGTTTCCCACCCCACCCCAAGAACTTTCACTCCTTCCTGAAGGGCGCCCTCGTCCTCCAGACCACCCCAAATCCATGGGGTGACCTCCCAGGTGAGGTTGCCGTATCCCAAAGGGCTCCCCTCCTCCAGACAACCCCAAATCCACGGGGTGCCTGGCCCAAGGGCAGCTCCTGCAACCCCCTTGTGTCCAGACCGGGATGTGGGACCCCGGGAAACCTCATCCCAAGGCCGGGGGTGTCCTAACAATGCTGGGGGGAGCAGCCCCATCCCGGGGGTGTGTGGTTGAGGGGGGCCAAGCTGGGGCTGTGCTGGAGAGGTGGGGAAAGGTGTTTGGTTTTGCCTTGGAAGTGATGGTGAAAGAGGCAGCAGGAAGGGCAAGGAGGAAGGATGAGCCCCTCCCCACACCACAAACCGCTGTGGGGACCCCCAAACTCCCCAGACCCCAAATCCGGTTATTTTGGCCACTGTTGGCTGGGGCTCTCGGAGCCAAGAGGAAAATCAGCCCTTTCCAAGCTCATCCCTGCCCTGGGGAGGGAAGGGGGGGNCTGTGGGGGCTCCCGGTCTCTCCGGGGGTCCCACCCTGGACTTTCACCCCCTTTCACACACTGACTGCACGAGGACAGCTCTGCTCCCGCATGGACACTGCTCCACAAGAACCACCAAGGATAAAACCGGGGCAGGGTCTCACTCCACTCCCAGCTGGAATCACCCCCGGCACTGGGGGGAACAGCGGGGACACCCAGAGTCCCAAGCTTGCCCCGGGTGCCCGGAGCTGATTTTATCCTTGGACGTCAAAGAAACCAAAACGGAGAGAAACAAAGGGAAGAGCTACATCGACCCCAGCCCAACACCCCAACCAAGGGCCCGAAGCAAAGAGCAGCCACAAAACCAAAGCAAAAGGTCCAAAGGAAGAAGGAAGAAGTCGCTCACTCACGGGTTGGTCTGTGGGTTCAGGGCGTGGGGATGGAGGTGCAAGCAAGCAAACGGGGCCGGGGCTCTCGCTGTCGGAGTGAATGATTTGTACAAGTTCAAGAAGCGTCGGCAGCGCCTCGAGGCCGGTGGCTCTCCCTGCTCTCTGTCCCGCCATCCCTCTGTCCGTCCGTCCGCCCGTGCCGGGCGCCAGAGAAAATCTGTTGGGTTTTGTGGGGTTTGTGGTCTGGTTGCCGTTGCCATCGGGGTTTTCTTGGCTCCATTTTTCGCTCTCTCTCTCTCTCTCTGACCCCTCTAGATGAAATACTCCTTCTTGTCATCACCGCCGGCCTGGCCGCCCTCGGCGTTGATGATGGCGGTGTCGGCGTCCGGAGCATCATCCGAGCCCTTGGCCTCGTGGGTCAGGTACGTTCCTGGAGGGAGGGGACAGGGCTGGGGGTCATGGGGGGCTCTGCCAGTGCCCCCTCCCACGCAAACAGGGGGAGGTTGGGCTGCCTGGAGGGCTCCAGTGGGTTTGGCTGCAATGGAAAAGTCACTGGGATGGGATGGGATGCAGACTCACTGGGGGTGCTCCAGGCTTTTGTAGCAGTGTCCACTTGCTGAGTGACCACTGCTAGTCAGGCTCCTGCCCCCCTCCCTCCCCCACCCCTCCTGGAAAAGCAGGGGGTCCCAGCTGCCCCCGGAGCAGGGTGGGGGGCTCTACTCACACATCGTTACAGGGGGTGGCCGATGGCGGGGTGTCACCGTGTCCCCAGAGCTTGGGCACAAACCTGCTGGGCATGAAAAGGGCAGGTGGAGGGAAAGGAGGAGGAGGAAGGCAGAGGGAGCAGCAGGAAGAGGGAGGAAGTGGGGGGGGATGGGGACAGGGACAATCCCGGGACAGTGGGTGTGGAGCAGAGATGGAGAACGGGGTGGGAGCTGCTTCCCCTGGTGCTGCCCAGCTCCGAGCATTCACTGGGACATTCCTGACATTCCCACACTGGCGCTGCCACAGGCAGGAACCCCAGACCCAGGGGGGCTCCGCTGGTTCCTCTCAGGACGGGCTGCAGGACCAGGAGCTGCCCCCCTTCACCCCCCGCTGTCCCTTGGCTCCAGGGACACAGCCCCGAGGCCCCTGAGGGGTCCTGGCTCCTCGTGCCCCCCTGCAGCCCCCCCGGGCCGTACCTTTGTGCCTGATCAGGTAATGTCCCAGCACGATGAGGAGGCTGAGCAGCAGGAAGACGATGACAGCCACCACACCGCCGATCATCGCGTGGTAGGTGCTGGAGGTCGAGGGCACCGGGCTGGCGTCTGCCCAGGCAGGGGGAGAGAAAAGACAGTAGGAGCTGAGACCCTGCAGGGGAGCAGAGGCTGCTGCTCCCCCCAGGGGCTCCATCCTGCGCCAGCAGCTCCATCCTGCTGTGGATCCTGGGAGCGAGAACGGGGAAGGCAGCAGGGGAAGCAGAGGGGAAATCCCATCCTCCACAGTGGGGTTTTGGCCCCAGAAAGGGAGGATGAGCAGGCTTGGGTGGAAGGTGACATGCAGGCTGCCACAGCCACAGGCTGCACCCTGAGAGGTGACGGTACCCCAAGGACAGCAGGACCTCAAAGCTGGTCCCAAGTCAGCCACATCCTGTCCTGGATCTGTTCTGAAATCCTGTTTCAGCCCTGGGGCACAGCAACAAATCCTCATCCCACTGTGCCCAATCAGCTCAGGTGGGGACAGAGCCACGTTTGGAAAGGACAAGGTGGGNATCCCTGCCCTGGGGAGGGAAGGGGGGGCAGAGAGACCCCGGCAGAGCCCCACCTCTGCTCCGGGGGTCCCAGGGAAGCAGCCCCAGCCCCAGGGGCGCTGCCTCCTGCACTGAACATCTCAATAGATGGTTAAAATTTGCATTTCCAATCGGAGAATTTAAGAAAAATAAAAAAAAAATCGGGGCCTTTCCTCTGGATCTGCCCCCCCCCCAAAACAAACCTCAGCCCTCCCCCCTCCCGCTGGGGTGGGACCGGGGAGCTGTGGNATTTTTCGCTCTCTCTCTCTCTCTCTGACCCCTCTAGATGAAATACTCCTTCTTGTCATCACCGCCGGCCTGGCCGCCCTCGGCGTTGATGATGGCGGTGTCGGCGTCCGGAGCATCATCCGAGCCCTTGGCCTCGTGGGTCAGGTACGTTCCTGGAGGGAGGGGACAGGGCTGGGGGTCATGGGGGGCTCTGCCAGTGCCCCCTCCCACGCAAACAGGGGGAGGTTGGGCTGCCTGGAGGGCTCCAGTGGGTTTGGCTGCAATGGAAAAGTCACTGGGATGGGATGGGATGCAGACTCACTGGGGGTGCTCCAGGCTTTTGTAGCAGTGTCCACTTGCTGAGTGACCACTGCTAGTCAGGCTCCTGCCCCCCTCCCTCCCCCACCCCTCCTGGAAAAGCAGGGGGTCCCAGCTGCCCCCGGAGCAGGGTGGGGGGCTCTACTCACACATCGTTACAGGGGGTGGCCGATGGCGGGGTGTCACCGTGTCCCCAGAGCTTGGGCACAAACCTGCTGGGCATGAAAAGGGCAGGTGGAGGGAAAGGAGGAGGAGGAAGGCAGAGGGAGCAGCAGGAAGAGGGAGGAAGTGGGGGGGGATGGGGACAGGGACAATCCCGGGACAGTGGGTGTGGAGCAGAGATGGAGAACGGGGTGGGAGCTGCTTCCCCTGGTGCTGCCCAGCTCCGAGCATTCACTGGGACATTCCTGACATTCCCACACTGGCGCTGCCACAGGCAGGAACCCCAGACCCAGGGGGGCTCCGCTGGTTCCTCTCAGGACGGGCTGCAGGACCAGGAGCTGCCCCCCTTCACCCCCCGCTGTCCCTTGGCTCCAGGGACACAGCCCCGAGGCCCCTGAGGGGTCCTGGCTCCTCGTGCCCCCCTGCAGCCCCCCCGGGCCGTACCTTTGTGCCTGATCAGGTAATGTCCCAGCACGATGAGGAGGCTGAGCAGCAGGAAGACGATGACAGCCACCACCCCGCCGATCATCGCGTGGTAGGTGCTGGAGGTCGAGGGCACCGGGCTGGCGTCTGCCCAGGCAGGGGGAGAGAAAAGACAGTAGGAGCTGAGACCCTGCAGGGGAGCAGAGGCTGCTGCTCCCCCCAGGGGCTCCATCCTGCGCCAGCAGCTCCATCCTGCTGTGGATCCTGGGAGCGAGAACGGGGAAGGCAGCAGGGGAAGCAGAGGGGAAATCCCATCCTCCACAGTGGGGTTTTGGCCCCAGAAAGGGAGGATGAGCAGGCTTGGGTGGAAGGTGACATGCAGGCTGCCACAGCCACAGGCTGCACCCTGAGAGGTGACGGTACCCCAAGGACAGCAGGACCCCAAAGCTGGTCCCAAGTCAGCCACATCCTGTCCTGGATCTGTTCTGAAATCCTGTTTCAGCCCTGGGGCACAGCAACAAATCCTCATCCCACTGTGCCCAATCAGCTCAGGTGGGGACAGAGCCACGTTTGGAAAGGACAAGGTGGGGGACACACAGGGGAAGCAGCAGGACAGAGGGACAACACATGACACGGACACACAGGACAAGGGGCAGCTCGGGGAGCTGCTGCCACAACCCGCCGGGAACAACCCAGGGCTCCTCCTGGAAAACGCCAAAATCCACACACGCCAAGGGACTGGAGCTGGGCTGAGCACCTGGCTGGGCTGTCCCCAGGCCAGGGCTGGGCCACCATCCTCCTGTGGAGCTTCTCCGGCCGGGCTGTGGAGCAGCGGGTCCGCAAAGAGGGAGAAAAGGAGCTTACAGTACCTTGGATGAGAGCTGGAGTGAAGGATGGAGCGGAGGCCATGGAAGCATGAGAGATGGGCTGGGAAGGGCCTGGCAGAGGGGCTGGAGTGGAGTGAACGTGTAGGGTGGGGAGCTGGGGAAGATCTGGGGAGGACAACAAAAACACAGGACACAAATCAACGCTGGGAAGGGCCAGTGAGGTGACAGAGCCCGGCGGGGGGACTCTGGGGGGACCCTCAGCAGGTCCATCCATGACCCCACAGATGCTTCTGCCACCAACCTTTGGGACACTGTGACCATCTTCCCCCATCTCCTGTCCTGCCAGATCCTGGTTACCCCCTGAGGGACCCTGGGGCTGCACAGCAGGCAAGTGTCACCCACCACAAGGTGTCACCTGCACTCTCCTGTGCACAGCCCTGGGGACCCCAGGGTCCCTCGGTGTTGGGCAGGGGTGGCACCAAGGTGGGCAGGCTGGAGGGCTCAGCTGGGCACGGAAGTGGCTCCCAGTGCCCGAGACATGAGTGGCTTTAGGGACAAAAGTGGGAATTCCACAAAGGGAACCATGCCTGGATACAGAGCTCGCCTGCTGTGACAGGGGTGGTGACACCAGGAGGGCAAGGGACAGCGGCTGCCCCCTCTCATGGACAGCATGAGGCACCAGGAGCGAGCTCCTGGATGAGTGCAGAGAGCTCTGGGTGCTCACAGGAAACCACACAGGGGGCAGGGGGGACACACAAGGGGTGACACCGGAGTGACTGTGGGGCTCATTCCAGGAAGGCTGAGGGAGGGGACACAGGGGACAAAGTGCCTGAAGTGCCACTGCTGCCATGCACCACCTCCACACTGCAGGGGAAGGGTGCTGAGTGCCCAAGAGGGAGGGAAAGGAGCCAGGAAAGGAAAGAGCCAGAGCACTGGAACTGGGAAAATCCAAGGCTGGGAAACAGAGATGGAGAGAGGTTGGCAGGAGAGCAGAACAGCCCAAATGCAAGGAAAAATCACAGGGAAATGGGATCACATCATGGGGGAAAAGGCTGGGAAGGGCACTGGGAGCTGGGATGGCAGCCAGGGGTGGGCACTGGCAGCACCACACAGCACACACAGCCCCTGTCCCGCGTGTGACACAGCAGGACATGGGGACACAGACACAGCCCTGTCCCACGTGTGACACAGACACAGCCCTGTCCCATGTGTGACGCAGCAGGACATGGGGACACGCGCAGCCCTGTCCCACGTGTGACACATGGCACTGGGACATGGGGACACACACACAGCCCTGCCCCATGTGACACATGGCACTGGGACATGGGGACACAAACACAGCCCCTGTCCCGCGTGTGACATAGCAGGACATGGGGACACGCACAGCCCCGTCCCACGTGTGACACAGCAGGACATGGGGACACACGCACAGCCCTGACCCATGTGACACAGAGACGTGGGGACACGCTGAGCAGAGTCAGGGCGGGCCAGGGGACAGCACCATGTGTGGATCAGCAAGAGCTGCCCCTTCCCACCCCAGGGGTGACACGGTGACACTTTCTGGGCACACAGGATGCAGTGACCCCTCTGTGTGCCCTTTCAGCATGACGCTCCGGCCACTCTGGCCATGCTGCACTCACCGCTGACGTCCAGGTTGTACTTGGCCACCACGCTGCCCATGGAGCTGGTGGCTGTGCACACGTAGGTGCCACTGTCACTCTTGTTGAGCAAAGGGAAGATGAGGACGCTCTCGGAGCTGAGCTGCAGGGGCGCGTCGCTGCCCTCCTTCTCCCAGAGGAATTCCTGTGGGCTGGGGAAGGGGATGGGAATCAGCACCCCGGGATCCCCCGGGACACAGAGGGGGAAATGTTCCACTTAGGGATGAGCCAGGACAGATCTGCTGCTCTGGGAGAGGACAGGGGGCTTTGTCCGCTCCCATGGAACCCTGGCCCTGCCTGGCAGGGACACTCCAAACCCACCCAGCACCGCCTGCTCAGCCCTGGGCAGGGCTCGCTGTGGGATGTGGGAGCCCGGCAGCAGGAGGGAAGGTTGGCCTGGGCTTGAGGAGGAGAAGGAGGAGGGAGGTGAGGAAGGCCTTACATGGGGTTGCCCTGCCCGTCGCACTGCAGCTGCAACTTCTCCCCCTCCCGTGGGTACTGCGGGTGGGGCTCGATCTTCGCCGTCGGCTTGTCTGGAAAAGGGGGAGAGGAACAGCGTGGTGAGTGCCTGGCACCCCAAATCCTGCCCTGGCACCCCAAATCCTGTACCTGATACTCCAAATCCAGCCCCTGGCATCCCAAATCCTGCCCTGGCACTCCAAAACCTTCCTTAGCCACCGCAAATCCTGCCCTTGGCACCCCAAAATCCTGCCCCCGGTCCAGTTCTGGGTGTGCAGGCCTGAGGGGTGAGAGCACAAAGGGGTGGGGCAGCACTTGGGGGTGCTCTTCTGACCCTCACCCCATCACCACCACAGGGAACAGGCAGGGAAAGGGAAATGGGGACAGGATGAGGGAAGTGGTGCAGGCATGGAGCAGGGACAAGCAGGACATAGGGACAGGAGGGGGAAGCTGACGGTGTGTGTGCAGGGAAGTGTCACTATGCACAGGAAGCGTCACTGTGCCCTGTGTGTGACAAGACCACGATGGTTGCGTGTCCCTGAACACACCAGGCCACCTGTGTGGGGTCTGCTGAACCTCCATCTCCCCCAAATATCCCCCCCACGTACAGTGGACCTGCAGCTTCTGCGTGGTTGACCTCTCTGAGTTCTGCAGGGACTCGTGGTCCACCGTGCAGGTGACCTCGACCTCGTTGTCCTCCTTGGTGACACGGAACTCCACCCTGCTGGTCACTGTGAAGGTCTTGCCATTGGGGTCCTCCACCACCTCAGTGCCCGAGTCTGTCGGGACAGGGGACAGTCAGAGCTGAGGGACACAGGCCCCAGCCCCTGATGGTGTCCCCCGGCTGTCCCAACCCTCAGGACAGCGCCACCCACCCTTGATCTCCCTGTTGCCCTTCCTCCAGCGCAGCTGTGCCGCGGGTTTGCTGCCGGAGGAGCGGCAGATGAGCCGGGCCACCTTCTCCTCATCGATGGGCTGCTCGTGGCCGAAGATTTGGGGCTTCTGGGGGATCCCTGGAGGAGGAGGAGGAGACAAAAAACAGAAATCTGTGAGCTGGGTGTGCACTGCCACGGTAGTGTGACACACACAGTGAGGTAACGGGGATCGGGGAGCTGATGATGAGTAGGGAGGGGATGGGGAGCAGGGGGATGTCCCTGTGTCCTACCCAGCACGGTGACCAGGGCCTTGGCTGTCCTCACGGGCATGGTGAAGATGGAGCAGGTGTACTCGCCCTCATCGGCCAGCACCACGTCGCTGATGCTGATGGTCAGCTCGTTGGGGGTGGATCTCTCCAGCTGGATCCTGTTATCCCGCAGGGCTGAGGGAAAAGGGACCACGGGCTCAGTGCCACCACCCCCTCCACTGGCTCTGCCCGGGGCGGCAGCAGGAGGGGACATCACCGTCTGAGGCAGCTCCCTGCTGTCCCCTCGTGGCTCCAGCCCGGAGCTGCCTCGCTCCCAGCTCCAGCTCCGGGGTTTTACCTCGTTTTTCCCCAAAGTACAGGGTCTGCTGGGCAGGGTTGGACCACTGGAGCGAGGAGTCATCGGGATCCTCCACCTGGCACTTGAGCACCACCGTGCCCCCGGCCACCACGGTCTCGTCCGATGTCGTGGGCTGGCTCTCTGCACATGGAGAGGGGGAATTAGGGGGGCCCTGGGTGTCACCTCCCCTCAGAGCATCCCCGAGCAGCCAAGGAACAGCAGTGTCCCCAAAAGCCACCTGAGCACAGCTCTCTGTGTGTCCCTGTCCCCCTGCAGGGAGAAGGTTTTTCCCTGTGATCCCGTTCCCCAGCAGGGAATCAGGCTGGCATCGGTCCTGCCACCCCACCTGCAGCACCCACGGGGACAGGGGACACTGCTGCCCCCACGGCAGCTCACAGGGACAGGAGCACGGCCCCAGGGCTGCCAGAGGATCCTGACACGAGCAGACCCCTGCAGAGCAGGGGTATCCAGGATGCCGCAGCAGAGCCAGGCACTCTGGCTGGAGACACCCGGGGAGGCATCGAGCCCTGCCCCACAGCCCTGGCAGTGCCAGCGAGCCGGGCCCACAGCCCTGGGGCTCCATGCCAGGTACTCCTGGCACTGGGATGCTCCATTCGCCACCTCTGTCCCGGCAAAGGCACCCCCAGCCCATGGAGTGCCACCTGCGGGGTGGCAGTGTCCCGCTCCCAGTGCCACTCCTAAGGGGAAGGACTTGCTCCATGTCCCTCCCCAGGCTGTGTTCCCTCAGCTCCTCCTCCTCCTTTCCTTCCTCCGGGCTCCTGGAGGAGCAGAGCAGCCCAAGGGCAGGGAAGAGCAGCTCCAGGATCAGATAACCCCCACTGTCCCAAGGACAGCTATTTTTGGGAAGCTGCCGTGCCAGGGAGTGGAGCTGCAGAGGGACAAGGGGGACATGGCACAATCCCCAGGCCCAGCAAATGGAGAGAGAGGAACATAGGGCTGGAAGCACCTGAATTGCCTCATTTTCCACAGAGAAGGTGAAAGGAAATTTATCCTTCTGCTCCCATCACGAATGCCCCAAAGCTGTCTCAGGAAGGAGGTTTTGGAGGAGGGCAGGACAAGGTTGCTGGCCTTTCCTGTTGAACTCCAGAAAGGCTGGGCTGGAAGTGCCTGAGGAAAGAATTTTTAGGCAGAAAATCCCTGTTGTGAGGGCAGTGAGGCCCTGGCACAGGGCACCTACAACAGCTGTGGCTGCTCCTGGATCCCTGGCAGTGCCCAAGGCCAGGTTGGGCAGGGCTTGGAGCAGCCTGGGACAGTGGAAGGTGTCCCAGCCCATGGCAGGGGGTTGGACAGGATGAGCTTTAGGTCCCTTCAACCCAAACCATTCTGGGGTTCCATGAGCCACTCCCTGCCCAGAATTTCCAGAGAAGCATCAAACTGGGATAAAAACATTCCCAGTGTAAAGATCCTTCATCCCCAGGAACCTCCCCATCACCAGTGTTCCATTTCATCTTCACTGTCCAAGTTTTTCCTGCTCTGCTCTTCCCTGACTCATCCCCTGCTCTCTCCAGGCCCTGGCACGATGACAGCTGAGCAGGGACCCTCAGGACCCCCACGCTGGGGATGGCACAGGATTACCAGGACCCCACCAGTGCCAGGAGACACATCCCCTGTCACATCTCTGCTCTGCCCTGGGAATCCTCCCCTCGGCTTGTTTTAATTTGGTTAACAAGCCTTTGTCCTGCTACAGGGTAATTAGGGGATTAGGCCTTTCCAAGCCGCTGTTGTCCAAACTCCAGCTCGGACGCAGCTGAGGACAAGGGTCGGACACCCACGCAATTAACACAATTACCACCCTGCCCCGGGCCTGGCCTCATTAAGGAATTAGTGTGGGAAGAGGCGAAACACATCAAGGATTCCAACCCCCGCCTTGGGGGACACCACGGGGACACCCCAGAAGGGACATTCCCCTCCTCTCTCCCCAGGGACCCCACGCTCGGACTCCAATCCCCCCTCTCTGATCCCAGGCTGTGCCAGGGCCGTGTCTGGCTGTCCTGGGTGGGGGGCACGGCCCCCGAGAGCCCCCCCCGGCACGACCTAGATCCTGGGGGCTCCACGCCCACCAGAACAGATGGGAATGGCCAGGATTTAACCAAACCCCTGCAGCTGGAACCTGCTGGAAGTGACAGAATAGGGGCAGAGCCGGGGGAGGAGGGGGCACAGCACCCCCGGAGCAGCAGGACCCACCCCGGGGGTCTTCCCCTCTTCCCACAGGGTCTCTCTGGGCACAAACTGCGATGCCAAGGTTCGGATGGAGGCTCACAAAGGCATCACAGAACCACAGAATTCCAGAATGGTTTGGGCTGGAAAAGGACATCAGTTCCAACCCCATTCCACAGGGGACACCTTCCACTATCCCAGGTTGCTCCAAGCCCTGTCCACCCTGGCCCTGGACATTTCCAGGGATGGAGCAGCCACAGCTGCTCTGGGCAACCTGTGCCAGGGCCTCCCCACCCTCACAGGGAGGAATTCCTTCCCAACATCCCAACTAAATCCAACCCAGCAGCACCAGCCTGACACAGCCCAGCGCATCCCCTGGGGGTGTCCTAGAAAGACCCCAGGGGTCTCAGAGCAGGGACTGTCCCCTGGGTGCCACCCCTCTGCAGCCAAGCTCCTGGGCTGTCCTGGCACAAAGAGCTGGGACAGGTGCTGGACACTCCGGGAGCATCCGTCCTGCCCGTGCCAGCGAGCGCTGCCAGCACAGGGCTGCTGCCACCTGACAGGGCTGGCACTGTCCCCTCGCCTCCCTCCGTGACACTGCCATGGCCAAAGCACAGCCTGGGGGCTGCAGGGATCCCCCAGGGCCCCCTCGAGCCCCTGCTATCACCCCATAACAGGAGGAGAAGTTATTTTCAGGTAAGGGCTCCCGGCAGGCTGGGGACACAGCCATCCCTCCCTGGCACCATCCAGAGGGACCAGACCTGGCACAGGAGGGCTCAGATCCAACCCCAGATCCAGGGACAGGCAGAGCAACCTCAGCTCCCCAAAACCACCCCAGAAAAGCTCTGCCAAGCCCTGTGTGGGGCCCAGAGCTGCTGCCCGTGTTGGTTTGTGCTCCCCATTGGTGCAGCGCTGCGCTCCAGAAAAATCAATATTTCATTAATTAGAGCCGTGCACTCTTGCAGAGGGGCTGCATTCATATTTATGAGGGGGAAAATGATGTGGAAAAATGATGTAGAAAAATGATGTCGACATCTCTGCTGCTCCTGGAGCCCAGCATGGGTGTCCTCATCCAGCAATGACTGTCCCCAGACCTCTGCAGCTCCGGGCCTCCAGCCCCAGGATGCTCCCACAAGGAAAAATTGATCCTCTGCATGCCAGGAATTCTGCAACAAAGCCACAGCGCTGCCTGCCTGGAGCAGCTTTACCTGGAGCAACCTCAGGGAAGCAGGGAGACAGGCCTGGGAAGAGCCCAGCAGCCGTGGGGAGCGAGACTAGAGCTGCAGGATCCTCTCCAAGGAATGTCCACCCCATCCCAGCTTTTTTCCAGGCTGTGAAAGCATCTCTGTGGCAGAAATAACCCCAGGGAAAACCACCCACTGCTCCAAGCCCTCCAACGCCTCTAGTTTACAGTCACGTCCTAAAAACATTTCTCATTTCCCTCCTTCTTTCTCAAAAAACCCCTTCTCCTTTCCCAAAAAAACATTTCTCATTTCCCTCCTTCTTTCCCAAAAAACCCCTTCTCATTTCCCTCCTTCTTTTCTTTCTCAAAAAACCCCTTCTCCTTTCCCAAAAAAACATTTCTCATTTCCCTCCTTCTTTCCCAAAAAACCCCTTCTCATTTCCCTCCTTCTTTCCCAAAAAACCCCTTCTCATTTCCCTCCTTCTTTCCCAAAAAACCCCTTCTCATTTCCCTCCTTCTTTCCCAAAAAACCCCTTCTCATTTCCCTCCTTCTTTCCTCTTCTCTCTGGGTTCAGCATCACAAAGATCCAATTCATCCCCGTGGGCACAGATGTTTTCCAAGGCGCCTTATTCTCCTCTCCGAGGACTTTGTGTTCCAGTAATTCCCTCCACAGCTCCATCCCCAGCCCCGGGCATCTTTCCTGCGGGGATGCATGCGGGAAGCAGCCCTGGCAGGGCGGGAATTTTGAACTCAGGGCTCAGGAAGGCTCAGACATCTGCTGTGCACATCCCTTGCAGGCTGATTTTTGCAGGGTGTGAATCCACAGTCTGGAATACTCAGAGCCCAAATCCCAGGCAGCTGGGTTGCTCCAGATTTCCCAGGAGAGGGAAACCTGCTCCTGTTTGGGTGCATCTGCTCTGTTCCACCTCGGATGCAGCATCACCGGTGCTGTGACAGCGACAGGACACGTCCCATCCCTCTGGGAGCTGCCAGGTGCTCCTGCAACTCCAGGGCCAGCTCCTTCCCCAGTCCAGTGGCATTCAGATGTCCCTTGTGCTTGCAGGGTCCATCCAGACTGTTCCCAAGAGGCAGGACAGGGCAGGGAGGAGATGGAGACCAGGCTGGAGCAGGCTCGGAATGAAAGGTGGAGGTGGGAGAGATCCAGGCTGATCCAGGACAGGGCTCCACGTGGGGACATCCCTGTGTGGTGTCACCTGGCTGTGCTCTGGGTACAGCCAGGATGCAGGAGCTGCAGAATCCAGGGTGTTCCTGTTTTCCTCACGGGGATAAATCCATCCAGGAACTCCGTCGGTGCCTAAAGCTCCCTCTGGCAGCTCCCGCCTTTGCACCTCCAGCCCCTACAGCCACCCCCTCCGAGCTGTCCCTCCCACAGGGTGAAGGGTTTGAGCCCAGGGTGACAGGGACTGCCACAGGAATGTAAATGTTCCCTAAAAGCATGGGAAACACAGCCCTGAGTGTGCTCCCAGCTCAGCTTTGCTGTGGACAGGGATGCTGGGGCCTGTCACTGCTCCAGGGCTCCCTGTGTGTGAGATCCAGAGGTTTATGGGGGATCCCGATGTCCAGGCTCCCAGCAGGATGGGATCTCACTCCTTGTGGGGGAAGTGGTGGCTCCAGGGGCTTCACACCTTCCCACGTGAAACCCCAAACACCAAGTTTCAGAGGATTTCTCTGTAAATGAGCATTCCTGGGAAGGGGCACAGCACGAGGATGGAGCTCCTCATCACCTCCTGCTCTGAACCATGGGAATGGTCCCCAGCAGCCCCCAGGTGCAGGATCCTGGTCCGAGGGGCACTGACATGACCCCGGGCACCTCTGAAGCTGCATCTGTGACCAGAGGGACACTGTCATCTCCTGCCAGACCTGCCCAGGGAACAGCCAAGAGCTGCTGGTGACACCTGACCGGGGCTCAGCAGCTGAGACACAGCCTGCAATTAGCACCAATCAGCAGCTCCAGAGGGGCTGATTCCAAGTGCTCTGGGACCACAGGATGCTCCTCTCCTCCTCCTCCCAGCCCTGGCTGGATGCTCTCAGGGCTGACAGAGCGACTCTGGCTCCATCCTCACTGTGCAGGGCTGGGAAGCAGCTTCTCCTCTCCTCTTCCTCCTCCCTAAACCCCACAGCCTGGGACCCCACACAGCCCCTGCTCTCCCAGGGTCAGGGGAGAGCTGGGATGGGATCAGGGAGCTGGGGAATGCCTTGGATGGCTCCACTTGGCCCTATTTTCACGTTCACACCAGGCTAGTGCACTCTTCGCTCAGGAAAAGGCAGTGGCACCCTCAGGAAATTCCAGGACATCAGGATCACCTCCTTCCAAGGCCATCCCACACCTCAGAGGGTCTCCTGCCACCCCACCAAGGCTCAGAGCTGCAGCAGAAGAGCCAAGACCCAAGCTGGGAGGGGGCAGAGCAGAGGGAAAACCCCCCAGTTCTGGGTCACCACAAATCTCCCAAGCACCCTGACAGCCTTTCCCGGTGTCACAGCTCCCTGGGGGCCCAAAAAAGGCGAGAATTCCCCCAAGACCCTGGGGCACAGGGCAGGGTGACCCCTGTGCCAGCACCCTCCCCCAGTGTGACAGCCAACAGCTGAGAACTCCTTTTTTTGAGTGGGTTCTTTAGCTCCTACCCTAAGGCCAATCTCCAACATGACTGTTGCCAAGGGAACGAGCTCCGTGCTTTGACAGTTCTGTTTTAAGGCTCTCCCTGCCCAGCGAGGTGTCTCAGCCCAGCTGGATGCCCTAGCACGGGGTTTCGTGGCTCCGCAGCCACCCCGACACTGGCGGCAGAGCCGTGTCCTGAGGAATTGTCACTCCCCATTGCCTGAGGATTAAACACACCGGGTTGTGTAAGAGGATATTTATAACAGAAGTGAGGGATGGGGAAGCCCTGCCAGCTCTGCTCCTCTCCTGGGGGACAGCACAGCCAACACCTCCTCCTGACCTCCCAGGAAAACAGAATCATGAAATAGCTGGAGCGGGAAGGAACCCACAAGGATCCTGGAGTCCGACTCCTGGCCCTGCACAGGACACCTCAACAATCCCAGCCAGGGCCTGGGAACATTGTCCAAAGGCTCCTGCAGCTCCGGCAGCCTTGGAAATGTGGTAATTCCCTGGGGGGCCTGTTCAGTGCCCTCTGGGGGAAGAACCTTTTCCTGATCTCCAACCTAAACCTCCCTGACACAGCTCCAGCCATTCCATCAGGTCCTGGTGCAGAGACTCCCCGCATTCCAATGGATGTAAAGCAATGTGCTCCGCATCAGCTGTGGCCCAGCAGGTCACCGCTGCTGCAGAGTGTTCTGTCCCTTCTGGAGTCCCCACAATCACAGGGAGCCAAAAAAAAAAGCCAGAACCCAAAGTTGGTGAGACTTGGAGATGCAAAATGGAGCCTCCAGGAGTGCCATGAGGGTGCAGGTGTTCAGAGAAGCTCAGAGCAGCCACAGCCAAGGCTGGAGCACAATTCGGGAGCACTCCTGAATCCATCTCCCCGTGGCTTCAGACCAGGAGTTGCAGAGCAGGATCCTGATGACAGCAGGAGGGAGAACAAGGAGCTACAGCCCTGGACACCAGTGCAGACAACCCCAAACACATCCCAGCTCTGGAAATAGCTCCCCAGGGTGTGTGGGGGTCCCAGAAAGTCCTGTCTTCAGAATAGCACCTGGCCAGGGGACCTGGTGCTCTCCCTGCCAGGGGCCACTCAGACCAGCAGTTTCAGAACTCGTTTCCGTGGAAATCACAGCGAAAGCAGCAGTCTGGAAAAGCTGAGCTTGCCAGCAAACGCCGTTTGAGGTGTTGTAAGTGAGGAAAAGCATCTGTAGCTGAAGCACTGCCTGGAGCATCACCCGAGGACGGGGCAGCTCCCGGGATGCTACAGGGACTCGGGGAGCTCTCAGCTCTGCTGCTCCCCAGCCAAACTCCTGGGAAATGCTGCTGCTGCCAGGTCTGCACCAGCCCTGCCACTCTCCAGCACATCCAGACACCGCAGAGCCTCCGTGGGAGCCGCAGCATCCAAAACCTGCCCGCGGTCCCTGCGCCCTCGGCCGCATCCCAGCACAGGCAGAGCGCGACGCTGGGCAGGTGACTGGAATGGTTAAACACATTCCTGCCCAGCCCTCCTCACAGCCTGGGCTTCCCCGCCTCCCTCCGCTGTCACCGGCTGCGTTTGGGCTGTCTGGGTTGGTGCTGTTGGCACTGGGGCTGCCCAAACACAGCACGGAGCATTCCCGCCTCCAACACTGCCTGGCTCCTCATCCTCCCTCCAGGACAGCCCCGGGTGGAAGAGGAGCTCTCTGGGAGGGGTTTAGAGAATCTCAGCCCCCCACAGGTGGAAAAGCTGGGGCACCAGAGAGGTCACTCCCACCCCACCATCACCACCCGATGAAGGCTCTGCTGCTCTGGACTGTCGGTGCCCGGCCAAGAGCAGAGGGGCCTGAACTGGACCAGATGGTTCAAGCTGAGCTGACCCAGTAACTGGGAGGAGGAGGAGCAGATCCATCTGACTGTGGGGGTGTTACAGCGCTGGCAGCACCTTCCAGGGCCCGCAGAGCCACTGAAGAGCCAAAGCAACAAGGACTCCACTCAATCTGTGCAGAACCAGCACTGCGGGACCTGCACAGCCAAGGCATCACCGGGGCTGGAAAAGCAGCCTGGAGAGCAGCTCAGGTGGAGACCAGGCTGGGCAGAGGGTGCCAGGCCAGACACTGGCACAGCTGTGCCCAGGAGAACAAGCCCAGCACCACAAGCAGAGCCCACCAAGCTCCCAGCTGGCACCGCCACCAAAAACACCTCGGACATATGTCCACATCCTGCCCCACTCCCTCCCTCTCACTGCTCCTATGCTGCAGGGACCAGGATGGGCACCAGACACTCTGGATTGGCATAAAACAAGGTTAGGAACCAACGCAGGGAAAACAAACAGGAACAGCTCTGCTGCAGCTCCCTCCATCTGGCTGTGCGGCTGCCGTGCCAGCGCCAGGGTGACTCCCCAGATGTAGCCGCCTCCGGTTCCCCCGGCGATTCCAACACCCCTGGAGAGGCGAGAACGTCAGGCAGGGAGAAGAGGCAGTGTCTTCCAGTCAGGAGACCTCCCAGGCAGGGAATCCTGGGCAAACAGGGCGCTTTTCCCTCCAGAGGAGGACGGGTACTCAAACCTCAGGATGCTCAGCTCCTGCTCAAGCAGCATCACCCCATTCCATTGGGATTTCTCCTCCCGCCTGCAGACCAGGCCATCACACCCCCAGCAAACAGCACAGGCCATGCCAAACCCCAAGGCATTACCAGCACAGCGGCAGAATTCCTGTCCCCCAGCAGCGGTGCCAGCACATCCCTCACCGTCTGGGCACGCAGCGGGCACCTCTGCAGAGCCTGATCCCAGGCTTTGTCCTAAAATCCAGCCTTGCCTGTTGAGCCTAACGCATTGTGCCAGACAGCTGAGTGGTGGATTCCGTGCTCTCCAGCCGGCTGCCTGCACAGGGATGCTCTGCTCCCTCCCCTCTCCTCCGGCTGAGTGCTGATCCCAGCCCTGGAACAGCTCGTTTCCCCCAGGCAGCTGATCCAAGTCATCCGAAATCAGGCCAAGCAGGTAGTGAGTGATGCAGAGAGGTCGCCCTCCCTCCCTTTCATGCCTCACCAGGGCTGTCACTGCTTCCTCGGCTCTGGAGCCAAGGGCTGGTGCTGGCACAGGCACTGGGAGCATATGGCGAGCCCTAATGGCACTGGGAACGGGCCTCTCGCACACATTCCTTGGGGAAAAGCACCGTGGAAAGCAGCAATCAAAGGCTTCTGTTGCTCCAGACAACGCCAGGCTCCCACCACCCCACTGTGCCCCTGGGCTCTCCCCGCTCCAGCCTCCCACATTCCAGCGCTGACATCTCCCTCCAGGACAGCAGGACCTGCAGATGTCACCTGCTCAGAGGCTGGGGATGGCAAAAGCCCTGTGGGAGCCCAGCCTTTCCAGACCCCATCCCACACAGGCAGGGCAGGCTGGGAGGCTGCTCCCAGCACAGCTGGAAGTTCAGGGCATCTCCCCAGGACAGAGGGAGCTTCTCTGGGTGGCCTGGCCAAGCAGACACCTCCAGCAGCTCCAGAGAGACGAAGCCACCCTGCAGGACAGGGACAGTGCCCTGAACCTGCCTCTCTGCAAAGCCGCCATCTCACCAGGCTGAGGACACCTCCCGATGTCCTCCAGTGGCCCAGGGAAAAAACAGCCCCAAGTCATCTGGTTTTGGCCCGTGATGGCCTCCCAGGGCATTGTCCAAACAAAAGGGTTACACAACTCCTGAGTGGAATAACCCTGCAGAGAGAATGATCCTCACACAAGGACAACCACGCACCAGCCCAAACACTCGAATGTGCCGACAGCAGCACAACGCCAGCCAAGAGCACAGACAGGGCCCTCTTGTGCAGGACCAGTGCTCCCAGTGCCTGGGTGGCTTCCAGGGGTTCCTCCAGACCCTGCAATGGTTGTAGCAGAGCCATCCACAGCACTGGAGGAATGTTCTCCAAGGAGGAGACTCCATCCCACCCCAGGACAGGTGCCAGGGAGGGGATGTCCCCTGATGGCTCAGAGGCTCCGGGATGATGCACCAACCATGAAGACACAACAACAACAACTTCTTTCCAAGCATCTCCCAGCCATCCATCTCCTCTGCTCCTAAAGGTTTCCTGGGGCTCTGTTGGTCCAGCTGTGCCGGACCCTGGCACTGGTGGCCAGGGCTGGGCCACAGCAGAGGCCAGCCCTGGAGGAAATCTTGCAGTGTCATCATCCGGGCTGTGTCCTGTCCCAGGACAGCTCCCGGTCACGGCCACCTCCCACCTCCCCTCCCGGGAGCGCTCCCTGGAATGCTCAGCCATCCCCAGCCCCACAGGCTGAGCATCCCCACACTGGGGATGCCAGGATGCCTCCACGCCGTGGGGTGAGCATCACCCACACCCAAGTGACTCTTTCAGGTGCTCGTGGGAGGACCGTGGCCAAAACCAGAACAAATCCCGGGATTCGTGAATGGGAACACAGCCACCAGCCCCCAGAGCCTGTGACAGCAACAGAGATGGATGCGGGGGAGCAGCGGGGGCTGCGGGCTCAGCCCTTGCCCCCACTGTGCCACGCTCCCACCCGCACAGCCCTCGGGACCCTCGACCCTGTTCCAGAATCCCCTCCCTGCTCCTGATGGGTCGCAGGGATGTGGAAGAAGACCGGACCCACTGTCAGCCTCCCCCAGCACCTCCAGACCACAACACAGCAGGTCCAGCCCAGCCCCTGGCCAGCTGCTGCACCTCCCCACCCAAACACAGCAGCAGCATCAATTCTGTCACGACAGACGACTCCCGACACGGCAAACGGAGCCGCCAGCAGCCAGACAGGGATGGCGGGTCCGAGCCACCGCCGGCCGCCCCGCAGCTCCACAGCGAC
>WBMY01009331.1:32235-70229 GCA_013397315.1 Donacobius atricapilla
GGCCCGGGGGTCCCCTCGGTCCCCTCGGTCCCCATCCCGCCCTGGGCGAGCCCGGTCCGAGCGGAGCAGCGATGCCTCAGGGTGTCGTCCCCAGACCTCATCCCTGGCTGGGCGGTCCCGCCATGGAAGGGGGTCTCGCCGGTCTGGGGCCGGAAAGCGGGACCGGTCCCACCGCGAGGTATCGGTCGGGTCTGCTCTCGGCTCCCGGTGTCCCCGGGACGGGCCGGGTCACTCCCAGGCAGCGTCCGGCTGGTTGGATGGAGCACGGTCCCCTTGGCAGGGTGAGAGGGACCGGAGCAGAGATGCTGGGGTGTCACCCGTGCTGGGATGTCACTCTCAGTGGGAGGTCACCTGTGCTGGGATGTCACCCATGCTCAGATGTCACCTGTGCTGGGGTGACACCTGTACTAACCGATGTGGCCCAGCCTGTCACTGTCCCTGCAGCTTGTACCACCCAAGGTCCACGACTGGTCCTTGCAGCTGGACCACATTTGGGATGGAGCTTGTTCCATTCCAGTCCCTAAAAGTCAATGTCCAGCCCTGGCTGTCCCCTGGCATCTCCCAGGCAACTCCTTTATCCACCCTCACCCAACCATGCTCTCATCCATCAGATGATCACCCCCGAGATCTGGCTCATGCCAGCCCAGGCATTTCCAGCTCTGGAGGATTTCAGGGCTCTGGGGAAACATTCCCAGCTCATTTCCAGAGGAGAATTAACCCCTTTTGCCGGAGTGTTCATGTGCAGCCCTTCCCCACGTTGGCAGCAACCCCTCACGTGCGTTCCTGGGGAGCTGCTCCGAGGCTCCTGCACCAAAGCAGTGCGCCAGGGATGGCTCCCTTAGTCACAATCCCCGTGGGAAGCGCCCGTGGGAGGAACAGCTTGGTGCCGGTCACAGCCCATCCCCACGCTGCCTCCAGCTCCATCCCGTGTGTCTGGACGTGGCCCTGGAGGTGACAGAGCCGCTGCCACGGCGCCGTGGGGTGAATTTAGGGGCAGGTGGGGCCAGGTGAGGCCATGGGAGGCTCTTCCCAGGCTCTCGCTCCTTGTCCGGTTGGAGAAGGGCTCTGAAAGCCCCGGGATGCGAGAGCAGCAGAGGGAGTCCAAGCTCGGCTCCTGGAGACACGAGAAGGGCAGGGAAGCTGGAGAGGGTCCCGTGGGAGGGGGGCCGGGCTGGGTCAGGCCTGGGGGGGACTGGGCGGCTCCTGGCACCGCACGCAGCACTGGGAAGGAGGGGCGTTTCCTCTGGAAAAGGGGGGCCATGGGTGGCACTGGCTCTTTTGGGGCTTTTTGTGATGCCCCAGCCTCCCTGGGATATCTGTGCTCCAGGAGGGTGCGTGGGGGTCGCGTCCCTGCGGACCGTGCCTGAGCTCTGAGCCCCCTCCCGGGGCCCCCCCAGCCTGTCCCCTCTCGCTGCCACACCCCGGGGGCGCCAGGCGCGGCTTTTAACCCTTTCCCTGTCTCCTGCAGGAGCCCGCGGGCGGCTGTCCCCGATCCCCGTGGGTGCCGCGCCCACTCCCCATCACTCGGGCAGGGCAGCGGAGGCAGAGGGAGAGGAGGGAGAGGAGGTGTTCAGCGTGCAGCAGGTGCCCAGGCGACGCTCGCCACAACAAATCGCTGTGATTCAGCCCCGGAGCATCTGGCAGCGAGCGGTAACGAGCCGGGGGAGCCGGTGTCACGCAGCCGCTCTGCCGAGGCGTCCCGGAGCCCTCGGGAACGGGAGCTGCCCTGCCCGGGGAGGATGGAGCTCCTCAGCTCCCATTTCCCGAGCCCTGCTGGTGTCTCTGGTTCTCTCTCGGTGTGACCGCACCGGTGGCTGCTGGAGTCACAGCCGTGTCACCTCCTTGCTCTCTGGGAGTTCCCTGGAACTGCACTGTCCCAGCGTTCCAGACCCTCCCACGCACCTGCAGCATCCCTCAGCCAGGAGGGAAGGGCTGTGCCAGGTGTGGGGATACACCTGGGTGTGTTTTCATGGAGGAACAGCACCCCTGGGCAGAAACCACCAGGTCTCAGTGGCCTCCTGCTGGCATCGGTGTGAGAGCTGCCAGCCCTGGGCTCCTGTGACACCATCCCAGCCCCGTCCTGGCTGCAGCTGACATTATTGCCTCACGGAAGGGTTCACCACCCTGAGCTTCCTTTTCCACCCAGGCCCAGCTGGAATGTGGAGCTCAAACACTTCCCCAAATCCCCGAGCAATGCCAGGTGTGATCTTCCCTTTCCACTCCCCTGGATCTCAAAAATCGTGTCTGTTTGGCCGTTCTTTTGTCACAGCTCTGGAGAATTTCCTCTCTGATTATCTGAATTTGATTGTCTGTTGTCTTGCTGCCCATCTCCTGACTTTTAGGACCAGACCAGAACCTCCTGCCTTTCCTTTGCAGTCCCTCCAGTGGCTGCTGTGTCTGGGATTGAGATGGAAGGGATCCCTCCAAGGCATCAAACGGGCTCCATAACATATTTCCTTTTAAACAACCATGTTTGCTGCCACCCCAGGCATGGATGGCATCTCCCTGGAGGCTCTGCAAAGGCACAGAAATCTCCAGGGAAGCTGTGGGAGCCGGAAGGAACAGACGCTTCCAGCATCCCTATGAGATCCTCAGTACCCAGAATCGCTTCCTTTAACCTCTGGTGCTCCGAGGGCCTCGTGTGTTCCTCTCTGACATGCTCAGCCCTGTTTGTTTTTATACCTTGTCTGATTTAGCTCTTCAAAGAGCCCTTCATTAGCCCCACGCTGGGTTTGAGTGTTTGCTCCTGTCTGGTGTCACTCAGTCCTGGATTCCCTGCTCCGCGCTGAGCTGAGCAGGGGCTGCTCTTCAGCAGCATCCAGCGACTTGGAATCCCAGATTCCACCTAAAACCGAGCCAAGAGCGGCCTCCCCGCTCCTCCCTGCTCCTCTCCTTGCTCGGAGGAGTGTGTGGGACGTGGGACGTGGAGCTGCCCCGAGCTGTGCCCCACCGGGTTAGCGTGGGGGCGGTTCCCGTCCCTCATTCCCTCGTTGTTGTCACCTCATTGCTGGAGCCTGGTGGCATTTCGATCCCTCTCATCTGAGCAGGTAGCCTGGACTTCCCGGGAGCCCTGGGGGGGCAGGGAGTGTGATTCCATATGGGCTTTTGGCTGCTCTTCGCCGCTCACTGGAGCTGCCAACCAGAGGTTTTGGTGTTTACTCCCCTCTTGCGCCTCCTTTCCTGTCAGGTCCACTTTGCACCGTGCCTGGCTGTTTGTGGTGCTGGTTGCAGACCAGTGCAGGCTCTTATCGAACTCCTGAACTCACAGCCGAGCTGATTTTACAGAATTGTTCTGTACAGAAATATCTTGTCCTTGATTTGCTTCTGTTGAGGTTTGGTAGCTCCTCCTGAGTCACGTTGCTGTGAGTCAGGAGCCAGAACCTGATGCTTGTGCTCGGGGATTCCGCCCCGAGCCGGGCTCTCATTTAGGGCTCTCATCTCATTTCCACCCTGCAGGACCCGCTCCTGGCTGGCAGCAGCAGAGCAGGCAGGAGCAGCGGGGAGTGCAGAGCCCCAAATTCAGCAAGGCTGTGTGGTGGGTCCAGCCTGACTCCCACCCGCCCCTGAAGTGACAACAAACCCTCCACACCTCCCTCCCTTCCTCCCTCACCTCCCTCTCAGCTTCCCAGCACGTTTATTTCTGTGACTCCTAGACCTCACACTTGGCACTGCAGTGGCTTGTGTGGGTACAGGAATAACCTGCCTGGCTACAGCCAAGGTTTGTCCCCAGATCAGCTGCCCCTGGGGCAGGGGACAGCGAGGTGGGAGGCCGGTGCTATGAGCTGGAGCTCAGGTGATGCTTTAAGTAGGCTGAATGTGGCACTGAGGAACAAGTGATGGATGGTGCTGCTGCCAGGCACAGTGACCAGAGAGGGCTTGGAGGTCACTGGAGTATCAGATAGCCTTTATCTCCTTTGACTGTTGAATTTCTAAGAGCATTAAGGGCTTACTCAGCCGTGGCACCCAAGTGCCTTGGCAAAAAATCCCACTCTGGGAACAGCTCCGGAGTCTGCAGGAGCAAGATCCAGTGGCAGAGAGCCCCCGAGGCTCAGAAGAAAGTCCTGACCACTGGAGTGACTCCCTGAGGAGCTGAACCCACTCAGGTAAATTTTAAATTCCCGAAGGAACTCTTCCCAGGGTCTATCCACACCAGCAGGGGCTGGGAGCAGTGTCGGGGCTGGCGGCCAAGATCCAAATGGACATTTCTAATCCACTCTGGGCAGGCTCGGTGACATTTATCAGCTCCTGGCTCACAGCTCGGAGCTGACTCCAAATCCTGGCTGGAAATTTGCCCATGAGGGTCGTGCAGAGTTTTCCCTGATGGGGCAAAACCCACGGAGCTTCGATGGCTCCATAACCCCCCTGTGGTCCCACCCCAATCTGAGCACTGGGTTTGTGGATATTTGGTGTAAAAACTTCGCAATTAATGCAGGAATTGATCCTGGAGGGTCTCAATTTTGCAAAGGAGTGAAATCCATCCCAATTAATGGTGTATTTGATATGAGCACATGTGATGTCAAAACAGAGCATGGAAATAGCTACAAACAAACTGAGAAAAAAACCCAGGCCAAAAGAAAATGGGCTTTGAAAAGCTGGCAGGAAAATTAACAGAAAAAAGATAAATGCAGCAGAACTTTCTCCTTGGTAACTCTCGCACTTCAGAGCACAATTCAGAACCTTGTTTAAAGGTAACTCCAGCCCCAGGAACTCCTGGTTATTCCCTGAGTGTGTCCTAAGTGAAATTCTTGGTTAAACTGGTTTAATCCATGAAACATCGACCTTTTATAGATCCAGGTTTGCTGTCCTCAGCTCTGAAAATGAGATTTGTGTTATTCTTGGGAAAATACCTTGAACAACTGTGTGAAATTTGAGGCTGGAGAAGCTTCTGTGGGGGCAGAAAATGAGTTTTAAACACTACAAATGACAACTGGTGAGGCAGCTGGGGAAAGTCCTTACAGGGAGAAGTAACTTTTGATTTATTCCAGGTAATAAACAGGGCCTGGATCAATATTTCACTATCAAAGAGATGCTTCTTTTTTTATAAATATATTTATACACTGAGTCTAATGTACTCAAATCCAACATCTTTGGGAGGGGAAAGAGCCAAGAAAAGTTGACTGCAGCAGCAGGAATTTGCAAAAGTCTTGAAATTACATAAAAAGAGGAAGCTGGTTAAAAGGAAATTAAAGGAGCAGCTAAATGAGTGACATCCACAGCTCTGCCGTGGAGAGCATTTAAAGGCACCCTGGGAAGGTCTGGAGCCAGGATTCCGTGTCCTCTGCTGTCACAGATGTGCTGCAGGGGCTCAGAGGAACATCTGGAGCAGCTGGTGGGGCTGTGGGAGCAGGGGTGGGGATGGAGCAGGAGATCCCAGGGGGGATCGAGGGGCTGGTGCCTTCCTAGGGGCTGGAGCCAGGGAAGAGCCTGACAGAGCTGCAGGAGGGGCTCTGGGAGCGGGAATTGCTGCTGGATGGAGGCTGAAGGACAGAGTGACCCCGCAGGGACGCCGGGCTGAGCTCCCCCTGCTCCCAGCGAGGTTTTGTTCTCATTCCCTTTCCGTCGCTGCATTTGGAGGTTAAAAGTCCTTTGATGAGGACAATATATAGAGACAAATCCAGGCAGCTCCATCCCGAGGTGTGAGGATCAGGGGCAGGGAGAGGACAGAGCCCAGCCGGGTTCCTGGATCAGCTGCTGCTCCCAGGGCCATCCCTGTGTCCCTGTGCAGGGGGGACATGGGCTGAGGGACCCTCAAACCCAAGTGTTGAGGAGCTTTTGGAGCAATCACTGAGGTTGGAAAAGCCCTCTAAAGTCATCGAGTCCACCCCAGCGCTGCCAAGGCCACCACTGACCCATGGCCCCAAGTGCCACATTTAGGTGCCTTTTAAACCTCCCCAGGGTTGGGGATTCCTCCAGGGCTGGACAATCACCCCAAGGCCATGGGGAGGCACCCAGGGGTGAAACTCCTTATCCTTTTTCCAGGATTGGTGGTTTCTTGCCTGAACCAACCCTTGTGGGATGCAGGGATGGGATGTCAGGGGTGAGAGGGGTCCTGGCCTGGTTTAGGAAGCAGAGCTGATATTCCAATTGTTGGAAACAGCAGTGTGGGAGACCTTTAATGGCTGCTAGAATGAAGAGCGGGGGAGAAGAGATTTATTTGGGGTTTTATTGGTTATTCCTCGAGAAAAACGTGGAAGTTCAGGGGTGAATCCAAACTCCCTGAGTGGGGTTTGATGTGCTGAGGCCTGAGCAGGCCTCGGCCAGAGCTGATTTACGGAATGAATCCTGGGCACTGCGTGATTAACACCAGCAGCATTATTTAGCTAAAAATAGATAACAAAGACGCTTCTGCTAGGCCTTTATATCCTTATGTCGGCAAGAAATGTATCATTTTAAGAAACTTTCCCAACTGCCATGAATAGAGGCTTGTTTGTTGGGTATTTTAGGGGAAAGCCCTCCCAGCCGAGGCCTGGGCTCTGGCCAAGCCCTGGCCCTGCTGGTCGGGACATGTACCATCAGATCCAGGGGTTTCTGTGCTAAAAATATCATCAAGTCACTTTCACTTGCTGATTTGGGCCTATAAAATCTGGACCCACTTTCGGGGCAAACTTGCAGACCTCACCCACGGGTGGACACAGCGTGTAGGATTTTCCCAATTGCCGGGCAGGGTTCTTGCTGTGAAACGTGGCTCCCCAGCAGCTGCAGACTCCAGAAATGGTGGAATATTTAGGCAACTGGTGATGGGATGATGCCTTAGGATTTTAGCTTTTATATTTTTCATGTATTTGTAATCCTGCAATTCTTTAGTGTTTAACTCTAAACTCCATACAGAGTGTTGGCTACTGCTTTCCCATTTTGGTCAGACAATAACTCCTCTCCAGGCCTGGGAATCAAGGACACCTCACTGCCTCAGGCCGTGAGAGATGTAAACAAAAGTGAGTTGAGGGGAGTAAACTTGGAGTAAATTACTCCATTACCTGAAGCCGTAAGTGGAAGATTAACTCCCAATTTGCAAATAGGCCAAACTTATAAAAGTGTAAAAACCTGTGACCCATCATGCATTCTATGGGTGTAGCCCCTGGGGAGCTTTGTCTGTCCGAAATGTACCTGAAGGCCCTTCAATAAATATAACTTCTTTTTATTCTCTTAATTTTGTCAGGCCTGTTTTTAAGTAACCCAAAAAGGCATCAGCATCTTTCTCAATCCCTATCCTTTCTCTTGTATTGTAATGATCAGGTGCATTACCTTATTTATCTTTGCTTGTCTCTAAAGCCAAGCATGTAGTTTTATTGGATGTATCATTTTCCTTTTGTGTTGCCTTTATATTCACAGAAAAATAAGACCATTCTTTCCATTGGTGTTTGTGTTTGTTAAATCTCCCCTGGCAATTGTTTTTTAAATCTCCCCTGGCAATTGTCAGGGCAGGGGTGGCTCGGGGTGATGTGCAGTCAGTACCCTTGAAACTCATGGAATCTCAGAACGGTGTGAGTGGAAAGGACCTTAAAGCTCATCCCATCCCACCCCCTGGACAGGGACCCTCCCACTATCCCAGGTTGNGAGATGTAAACAAAAGTGAGTTGAGGGGAGTAAACTTGGAGTAAATTACTCCATTACCTGAAGCCGTAAGTGGAAGATTAACTCCCAATTTGCAAATAGGCCAAACTTATAAAAGTGTAAAAACCTGTGACCCATCATGCATTCTATGGGTGTAGCCCCTGGGGAGCTTTGTCTGTCCGAAATGTACCTGAAGGCCCTTCAATAAATATAACTTCTTTTTATTCTCTTAATTTTGTCAGGCCTGTTTTTAAGTAACCCAAAAAGGCATCAGCATCTTTCTCAATCCCTATCCTTTCTCTTGTATTGTAATGATCAGGTGCATTACCTTATTTATCTTTGCTTGTCTCTAAAGCCAAGCATGTAGTTTTATTGGATGTATCATTTTCCTTTTGTGTTGCCTTTATATTCACAGAAAAATAAGACCATTCTTTCCATTGGTGTTTGTGTTTGTTAAATCTCCCCTGGCAATTGTTTTTTAAATCTCCCCTGGCAATTGTCAGGGCAGGGGTGGCTCGGGGTGATGTGCAGTCAGTACCCTTGAAACTCATGGAATCTCAGAACGGTGTGAGTGGAAAGGACCTTAAAGCTCATCCCATCCCACCCCCTGGACAGGGACCCTCCCACTATCCCAGGTTGCTCCAAGCCCCATCCAGCCTGGCTTTGGACACTTCAGGGATGGAGCAGCCACATTTTACATGAGGATTGGCACATTTTGAGTGAATTCCCACATCCATGACCTACAGAAAGGTGATTTTTAAGGGATGAAGGGGCAGGCCCGTGGATTGATGTCTGTTTGCAGGAGGCTGGAGGCTCTGGCAGTGTGCAGGGGGCTCTGATGGCATTCAGGCTGCTCAGAGCACTCAGGGAAGGCTGTGAATAGGGAGCTGGAATATTTGTAGGGATAAAAATGATTGAGGAGAGCCAAATCAGGGGCTGAATGCGAGGAGCTGAAGAGGGTCCCATGATGCTCATGCATAGAATGGCAGATTGCATCCAATTCAAATCCGTGGGAAGCTGGATCCAAAGGAAGCATAGAGAGTGGATGGTGTCTGTTGCAGCTGGCAGGGGAATGGCTGGAGCAGGAATGGGAATTCTGGCAAGGAGGGCAGGACTGGCTGCTCTGGAAAGGGTGGGGCAGTGCCCAGTGTGGGGAGAAGGGAAGGGAGTGGAGCAAATATCTCAAGAGAGGCGAGATGTTGGCATTTCCCACCAGGTGAGAAGTGGGAGAGGAGATGGATGTGATCCCATCTCTTCATGGATCCAATCTCTTCCTGCCTCTTCATGGATCCACCTTCCCAGAAGCTCAAGGGCTGGAAACACAGCCTGTTCAAAATGAGCTCACAGCCAAAATCATGGCCAGGAAGTTCAGTTCAGGATGGAATTATGGAATCAGTGTGGTTGGAAAAGATCTTCAGGATTCATCAAATCCAAGCTGTGCCCAATGCCCACCTTGTCCCCAGCCCAGACCTCTGAGTGCCACCTCCAGCTCTTCCTCAGACACCTCCAGGGATCAGCACTCCAAACCTCCCTGGGCAGCCCCTGCCAAGGCCTGACCACCCTTTCCATGGAGAAATTCCTCCTGATGTCCACCCTGAGCCTCCCCTGGCCCAGCCTGAGACCGTTCCTTGTCTTGTCCCTGTTCCCTGGGGGCAGAGCCTGATGCCCCCGGCTGTCCCCTCTTGTCAGGGAGTTGTGCAGAGCCACAAGGTCCTCCCTGAGCCTCCTTTTCTCCAGGCTGAGCCTCCTTTTCTCCAGGTTGAGCCCTCCCCAGTTCCCTCAGACATTTAAAACTTTCCGGAGACTCCTACATTTCCCTTGAGAGTAGTCTGTGCTGTGTCCATGGGCGAAGGACCAGCACAGATTCAGTCACACAAAATCCTGGACATTGTCCCTGCCCATGACAGGGGATGGAATGAGATGGTCTTTAAGGTCCTTTCCCACCTAAATCGTTCCATGATTCTGTCACGTCACAATGATTTAGAATTCTGGTTTAGAATTTAGAGTTTAGAATCACAGAATCATGGAGTGGTTTGGGTGGGAAGGGGCCTCAGAGTCCATCCAGTTCCAATCCCATTTTTTGGCCCTGTGCCGTGAATTCAGGCCAGGGCATGGGGCACAGCTGCTCCTGTTACCTGATGGGACCAGAAATATGCCTTGGTACATCCGTGGGGAAGGTGCAAAAGAGCAGCTGTGGCTGCCCCTGGATCCCTGGAAGTGCCAAGGCCAGGTTGGGCTTGGAGCAGCCTGGGATAGTGGAAGGTGTCCCTGCCCATGGAAGGGGATGGCATGAAATGATTTTTAAAGTCCTTCAAACCCAAAGCATTCCTTCATTCCATGATTCTGTGGTGCTGGTTGCTTTCCTTGGTTCCCCACATTCCTCAGCTTCTCTTGGCTCTGTCCCTGAGGGAATGGTGGCATTTCCCGAGCAGGAAATCCCTCCTGGAGCCTGAGGGCAGCATCCCTCGTCGCAGTGCCTGCCAGCAGTGACAGAGGGGCAGGTAGCAGGGAGGTGACACAGATCTTCCCGAGTGACTGAGTCCATGACACAAGACAAACATCAAACCACTGAGCAGGAAATCCAGGTCTGGGATCTGCTTCCCTGTGAAATGAGAGGGTTGTTTTTCCACAGGCTCTGCTTGTTGGAACATCTTCTGCTTGGTTAGAGCTGCCCCAGCGCCAGCGGCGCCTCTGCAGCCCTGCCAGGGAGCGAGGCAGGAAAAGGGATTGGGATGAATGATCCCTGATTTCTCTTTTTATGGGTCTGGGGGTGGGCAGAGCTCAGACTGAAACCGGGCCTGAAGGGAGAAGGGATCTAATCAGGACTCCTGGTGATGATCCTGGGGGTGCTGGGGAGGGCCCTCACTCCGGTGGCTTGGGAGAGGAAAGGATGGGCTGGAGTCATCATCCAGGTGGAGTCACCATCCCTGGAAGTGTCCAAAAAAATGTGGGGATGTGGCCCTTGGGACAGGTGAATTTGGCAGTGCTGAGGGAAGGGTTGGACTCAGCCTCAGAGGGCTTTTCCAACCCCAACAATTCCCTGATTCCCTGAATGTCCAGCTGCCCCAGCCCTGGTGGTGCTAGGGGCCAGGGTGACAAATTCCAGAAGCCAGCACTGGAGGGGCTGGGCTGGTGGCCCCAGGTTGCCTCCTGCTGCTGCCACATCCTGGAGGAATCTCTGGAACATCCCCCTGGAACCAGGAGATTGTGGCAGGTCACAGATTCCTGGTGTGATTCCTGCCTCTTCTGCTCCAGGGAAAATACACCCAGCCCTGCAAAGCTGGGAGGGGTCTCTTGGCCAGGTGACAAAATTGGCTGCAGAAAAGTGATAAATTTATAATTTAAAATATAATAATCAAAACATATAAATATAAAAATATAGTAATATTTTTATATTTTAAAATGTATAAGAATATTAAAATAAAATATTAATATATAAACATAAATCTATGAGTCCCCTGTGTCACAGCTCTGCAGGGCATTGGAGCTACACAGTCGGGGTTAAATTCAGCCCACAGGATAAAGTTATGGATTAAAATCCAGATGTATTCCAGATCTCCAAGAAAGAGCCCTTGGAAATTGAGGGGGAGGATTGGCAGGTCCTAAGTGAATACAGGAATTTTGGGAACTGGGGCGCCCTGAGCTGGGGGAGGTTTGGCAGAGATTAGATGAAACATCCCAGAACAAACCAGGAAAATTCCATGGAAAGAGGGGTCAGACCGGAACAGGACAATGATGGTGCTGTGTCCCTGTACAAGGATTGTGTCCCCAAACTCCTGGCAAGTGCCACCAGGGAAGGAACCAGAGGAGGAGCTGAGGGAGAGAGCAGATTTTCCTGGAATACATGGGAAAAGCAGCCAAAGTGTGCCGGAGCCAGCGCTGGGAACATCCACAGAACAATCAGGGAACATGAGCCCTTGGAAGGGATTCTTTGCATTGTTGTTGGTTGTGGAAGCAAACAGAGTTTCCCAGGCCGGAATTAACCTTCATCTGAGGAGATGCTTAAACCTGAGGAGCCTGGAGCAAAAGTTGTGGATCCAGGGGATGGAATGGGTGGTGATAAATCCTTGGAGCTGGTTTTGTGCTCCAGACTCCTTAAGAAAGGCAGGAATGAGGCTGCTGAGTTAGAAATGGTGCTGCAGGGTGGCAAACTATGGAATTATCCACCAGAAAAGACCTGGGAGGGTTTTGTGCGCAGAAAGGTGAGAAAAGGCAAAAGGCCATCCAGGATTCCCCGAGGAAGAGACAGCTGAGTGCTTGGATGTGGCAGAGAGGAGCAATTCCTGGAATGGGCTGTGCTGGGAGTTCCAAAATGCTTCCAGCACTGTCCTGTTCCAAAGGCTGTCAGGAAAGGGAGCAGCACCAGGGTGAAAAATGCTGGGAAGTGGGGAGGAGTTGGTGGGGAAGTCAGGAATGAGGTGGGAGTAAACAGCCAGCCCTGAATGGGGGGAGCTGCAGGCACTGGGAGAGGCTGGAAAAATGAGCTGGGGGGTGCAAGGACATGGAAAGTCCCTGGCTGGAGGCACTGGGAAGGTGCTGGGGAAGGTGTCCCACACTCCTGCCTCATTCCCACCATTCCTGGGCATTTCTTTCCCTGTGATCATCGCGGGAAGGGTGAGTCAGGGAGACTCCTGCTCTGTCCCAGCACAGCAGCTCCTACCTCATTCCGAGGCTCTAATTAGCAGTGGGCTCTAATTGAGACTCTTAATTAGTGATGGTCATTGTTGGGCTGGAGGTAATTGTGCATCTGATAGAGAAAAAAGGGCAAATCAGTAAAAACGGAAGTGGCAGCAACCACTGATCTCTGTGGGGTCAGCTGGGCTGGGCATTCCTTTCACTCTGGGAAAAGGCAAAATTCCCATCAGGAAAACTGCACTCCCCTTTCCAGGGTGGGGAAATATTGTTTGGAAGAAGAAAGTTTGTGGTGCTGAGGTACAAAGAACAGGTCTGAGCTGGTGGCTGAGGATGGAGGGATTTCTGCAAGGAAATCTGGGATGAGAGCAGGGAGAGGAATTGTCTTGGCGTTCATCCTCAGTGATGCATCCAGCTGAGGAACTTCCACTCCTAAAAGTCCGTTTGGGAATGTCAGAGGAAATAGCCACAAATACAATTTAGAATCACGGAATCATGGAATGGTTTGGGTTGGAGGGACCTTAAAGCTCATCCCTGTGGGCAGGGACATCTTCCAGTATCCCAGGTTGCTCCAAGCCCCATCCAGCCTGGCCCTGGGCACTGCCAGGGATGGAGTTTAGAGGATGGAAAATCTGCTTTGGAAAGAAGGTCCCCAAAAGGCCTGCAAATGATCTGATTTTCGCCCAGAATTCAGTGCCAGGGTGGAACATGGAGCAATCCCAGCTGGAGACTGAAGGAAGCAGAGTCAGGCAAGGGAGAGGCTCCAGAGCATCAGTGAAGAGAAACCTTTGGGACACTGTGGAGGCTCCCCTGCCATCTGAGATCTTCCTTCCTAAAAGATGGGAATGAAGCTCGGAGTGGGGGCTGTGCTTTAGTAGCTCCATGAGATCTGGGCTCAGGGATGAGCTCGATCCCTTGGAGCTCCATGAGATCTGGGCTCAGGGATGAGCTGGATCCCTTGGAGCTCCATGAGATCTGGGCTCAGGGATGAGCTGGATCCCTTGGAGCTCCATGAGATCCGGGCTCAGGGATGAGCTGGATCCCTTGGAGCTCCAGGATCCAGGAATGCACCAGGACCTCCTGCTGTGTTCCCAGATTTCGTCCCCTGCCATGAGTGCAGGGCCAGCAGGCTGCACTGTCCCAAAATTTGGGCTGTCCCAAAATTGGTGGGATCAGGATGGTTCTCTCTCCTATGGCTTTGGGTTGATCTCATCCTTGGCCATCAGGAATCACTCTCCCACGGGTGATAAATGCCAGGCCATTGGCAGAAAAGGCATTGGAAGAGAAACCCTCTCTTGTCTCTCTCCTCTTACCTCTGCCCCCTCTCTCTCCTTTCTCCTCTCTCTTCTCTCATTCTTCCCTTTCCCTTCTCTCTTCTCTCATCCTCTCCTCTTCCCTTCTCTGCTCTCATCTGTTTTCCTCTTTTCTATCTTCTTTTTCCTCTCCTCTCTCTTCTCCCACCTATCTCATCCCCCTTCCCTTCCCTTCCCTTCCCTTCCCTTCCCTTCCCTTCCCTTCGCTTCCCTTCCCCTTCATCCTTTCCTCTTTTTTCTCTCATCCTTCCTCTCGCCTTCCCTTTCCTCTTCCTCCCCTCTCCTCTCTCATCCCTTCTCTCCTCTCTCCTCCTTCCTTCTCCACTCTTCCCCTCCTCTCCACTCCCATTTTCCCAGGACTCAGCTCTGGCCATGGATAACTCCTGTGAAATCCCAACGCAAAGCGTTTTTTTGGGGAGGAATTTGGGCTGTGAAATTGGGCTTAAAAATGAGCAAAAACGACCCCCTTAAGTGTGGAGTCCTGAGCTGGGCTTAGGAGGCTGCAAATCCCCATCTGCCACGGTGGGGGGGGATGGCCCGGGAGGCTCGGGCCAGTCCCATCCCAGCTGTCTCTGTGCTGCCAGGCCTGCCAGCCTGGAAATAATTTGCCTCTCCTGTAATTAATGACTCCCGTGTCTCCCCCAAAGTGTCGGATCTGCTCCTTCACGTGGAAAATTCCCCCTGTCCGTGCCCATCCCGGCCCTTCCTGGGAACAGCAAGGGGCTGGAGTGGCTGCCTGAGGAGCCAAAAGGCCCCAGATTCCAGCTGGAAGAGAAGGTGGGAACAGAGGGGATGTGACTGAGGTTTCTGACACCTCAAGGGGGTGAAGCAGAGATTCCCTGCCCCCAAAATTCCACAGAATTCCACAGATTTCCTACAGCACCAGAACGTTTGTGCTCAAATTCGGGAGGAGAGAAATTTAAAGATGAGAAAAGGAAGTGATCTTCACCCAGCAGGAAGTGAGAGGAGGGTTAGATGGGGGTTTGGGAAGAAATTCTTCCCTGTGAGTGCGGTGAGGGGCTGGAATGGATTTCCCAGGGAAGCTGGGGCTGCTCCTGGATCCCTGGAAGTGTCCAAGGATGAGGCTTGGAGCACCCTGGGATAGTGGAAGATGTGCCTGCCCATGGAAGGGGACGTGGGATGGGATGATCCTTAAGGTCCTTCCAACCCAAACCATTCTGGGATTCCAGGATTCTGGGATTCCAAGGGATAGTGACGACCTTGCTGCTGGAGGAGGCAGAGGAAATCCAGGGTCAAAAAAGCACCAGAAAACTGCAGAAGTCCTTCAGCAGAACCTGATGGCAGCACACAGGGACATCTCCAACATCCCTGATCCAACAAATTCCCAATATTCCTGTCCTAGGTCTACTCAGCACCCTCAGAGCAAAGCCAGGCATGTTTGGGATCCTGGGCTTTGCCATGAGCTGTTCCCTGACCCCAAGCTGAGGACAAACGTTGTTTTCTCATAGGAGCGACACAGCTGGAAGGCTGGAACCAAAATATTTATCAGTGATTAAAACTCTGGAGTCTCACTTTTGGAAAAATTACTTTAAAACAGCATTTTTAGGTGATAAACTCCTTTGAGAAAGTGATCTACAGCTTCTTCAGGAGGGGCAGCTCCCTGTGACCAGGACAGGACCCCAGGGAACGGCTGGAGCTGTGTCAGGGAGGATTAGCGTGGATATCAAGGAATGGATATCACCTTCCTCCAGAGGGTGCTGGGTGCTGCTCAGGCTCCTCTGGGAATGGTCCTGGCCCGAGGCTGCCAGAGCTCCCTCTCAGGCACAGGATGGGAATTTTGGGCTTGCAGGGCCAGGGGTCAGACCCAGTCCTTGTGGGTTCCTTCCAGCTCAGGATATTCCATGATTCTATGAGGATAAAATCCTTTGGGAGAGCCAGGCACGTTTCTGTGCTGCTTTTTGGGATGAGCTGCTCTGAGCGTCCAAAACTCTTCCCTGTTCCCCCCTGAGCAGGATCTGCGTCCTGCTCCTCCGGGACTCAGCGGAGAGGATTTACTCACTTCAGATTTCCCTGAAATGTTGTCCCTGGCTGAACCCAGCCAGGTCGGCAGCAAACATGTGGGAGTGCGTGTCGGAGTGGGAGGATTTCCAGCTCCCACACTTGGCACCTCTCCTTGGATTAATCCTCGGATGGGTTTGCTGAGCCCGTCCTGGCTGCCGGAGCATCACCTGCAGCTCCTCCCGTGCGTGCGGCAGCTGCCAGCCAGGAGAAGCCTTTTCCCGGCGCTGCCGGGGTGGGAATGCTCATTCCCCGTGCCGGGGGAATGGGATGCGGCTGGAATAACCCAGCCCTCTGTGGGAATCGCTGCGGAGAGAGGCTGGAAGCAAGCGGAGGCTGCGAGAGAAGCAGCCGCAGCGGGAGCGGCGCTCGCTCCGCGGATTTCGCTGCTCTTTGACGTGGAGTCGCTGCCTCTCCCTCGTGCCCTGCGGAGCTCGGGGTGGGGACGGGGCTGGGAACTCCTCCCGCTGCAAAATCCCGGTGATTTACCTCTCGTTTTCCATCCGTGGCCATTCCCCGGGAAGCAATGTCTCTGTGGCAGGGCAGGAGCGGCTCTCACTGCCAGCACGGTTTTTCCAGCCTGCGAGAATTCCCAGCTCCAGCCCTGGAGCCTCCTGCGTTTCTCCCTCTCCATCTCTGTCGGGATCTCGGTTGCTCTCCGGGTTTTTCCCGGGAATTTGCTCTGTTAATCAGCTTTTACACCTCGTTACCACCTTCCAGAGGGGCGGGGTCGTGGGAGAGGAGCGGCCTCTCCTTGGCTCATCCTTGGACATTCCTGAGTGCCGGATCCTTCACCCCTGCCCTGATCCCAGAGTCTGGCTCATCCCCGACGCCACCGGTGCCACCTGAGCCGGGTGTGACAGTCCCCTAAAACCGTGTCCCAGAACTGTCCCCTCTGCTTTCAGCTGCAAACCAGGGGGTGTGTAAAAGCCAGGGCGGAGCTGGGTGTGTTCCCAGTCCTTCCCAGAACTTCCCAGAACTTCCCAGAGCTTCCCAGCCAGCCCAGATGGGACCGCGGCACTGGAGCCTCCCTGGATGTGAGAGTGCTTGGAACCACCAAGGTGGGAATGCTGCCCTGGCAGCCTTTGTTTGGGGTTTTCCATCAGTGATGGAAATTCCGAGTGCTGCTGGAGTCCTGGAATGACTGGTTTGTCCCCATGGAAGTGCTGGAGCATCCTCCTATTCCCTGAGCTCCTGGGAGACTCCTAGAAGTGGGGATGTGGCGCTGGTCCAGAGCTGTTGGTGGCTCTGGTGGTGCTGGCACTCAGGGTCTGTGGGCTCGATATTTCTGAGCCTGAATTTTAGCTTGCTAACTATTGCTAGCTCCTTTCCCAAGAGAAAACTGTTGACAGCTTTCCCTTGGGAAAGGAGTTAGCAACAGTTAGCAGCTAAAATTCAGGCTCAGAAATGTCGAGCCCACAGGGTCCCCTCCCGCACATCAGTCCTTGCTATGGAAATGTGTTTTCCCAGTCCCTGGGGATGGACCTGCAGCTGCTCCTGGGATAATCCAGGTGGGCAGGACCTCGGGGGGTCACCTCTGGAAATCACCTCTGGAATTCCCTGCTCGTGGCTGTGTCAGGTCTGTTCCTCAGAGGCTGCGCTGTCGCTCCCACCCATCCCCGGAGCTCCTGGTGCTCCAGCTGAGCTCTGCAATGTCCCTCCTCCACCTGGAAATGGTTTTTATTCCTTCAAGTGTCCTCCTGCCCTGTCCCAAACCTGGAGCTGCTGAGCACACCAAGGACAAAGGCAGAGCCCTGGATCTGCTCCAGCCCCAAGATAAGGCTCAGTGTAATTAGAAACTTCTAATGTGCAGAAATGAATCAAAGCTGCTTCTGCTCCTCCTGGGACACTTTAACTCTTCACAGCTGCTATTCTGGGGTGTGGAACTGTGCCTTGCTCAGTTTCCAGGCGGACAAAACCTGCCAGGAGAAAGAAAACCACACTGAACCAGCGCTGCCGAGCTGTGTGACCCCAGGAGGGACGATGGCGACGTCCCTGGGATGCCACGTGGAGCAGCTGCGACACTGCCCAGCACATCTGTCCCTGTGCCCCATGGGCAGAGCTGGCAGAGACCAAACTGGGAGCCTTGGATTTCATTGGTTTCCCAATAATATTCCTGCTGGTATTGATTGGACAATGTGGAGCTTTGGAAGGTGTCTGGGCTGGGTTTGGCTGTGGCCCTGAGATCAGGAGCTGTTCCCTGAGCTCGGCTCCATGGCTGTGACCCCTGGACATGAAGTGGAACTGCAGGAGGCTCCTGGGAAAATCCCAAACCCCACCTGGGAGAGAAAATGTGTCTTATGTCAGCAACACCTGTAAAATGGATCCAGGATGGAGCAGGAAGGAGCTGCTGCTGTGCCAGGCTGTGCCAAGCTGTGGCTTTGGGGTCCTGAGGATCCTCCCGTCCCTCTTCTGCTCCAGGACAGCCTGAGCTTCCTCCGGGGGGATTTTCCAGCAGCAGCCTGAGCCTGTTTGGTCTCTGTGTGTGAGGAGATGACACCTGAGGGCCGTGAGTGCAACACCCCTGGGCTTCAGCAACATCCCCCAGCCCCAAAATGCAGGAGATTCCATGGAAAACTGGGAGCTGCAGTCACCAGAGTGGGGTCCAACAAGGACCAGCTCCAGTGGCTTCCTCTTGAGACCCCCTGTCCCTCGTCCCTGAGGCCACATCTGTCCCCTGCTGGGCTCCCCAGTTCAGGAGAGGGATCCCCAACTGGAACCAGTCCAGATGAGGCCATAGGGATGGCTGGGGCACCCAGCAACAGCACACGAGGAGAGGCTGTGGAAAGGACAAAGGGGATTTTTAAGTGGATTTTCGTAAGGAAGAAGCCAAATTCCTGGAATACAACAGGGAATGGTCACACTTGGGAAGAGCAGAACCTCTGGTGGGCCACAAGGGAACAGTTTTCCCAGTTTGGGGATTTAAAGAGCAGGACAGGAGCCAAAGAGGGGGTGGGATATCCCTCATGGGACAAATTCCCTCAGGGATGTAACAGCTCTGCTCTGCCACACCTTGGGTGGAGGAGAGACCTCAAGGTCCCCCTGCCCACCCTCCTGTGGTGGCTGTGTGGGGACAGCAGGATGTGACACTTCCCCGCAGGGTTCGGAAGCTGAGATAATTGATAAGGAGCTCACTGTGAGAGAGTTAAGACGAGAGCTGAGCTCCTGGGGAATACCAGAAATGAGATAAATTCAGCTTTGCCTGTGGCAAACAAACTCCTGCTCTGATTTCCCTGCGCAGCTCGGGTTTGTTCTGAGGAGCAGACAGAGACTCCAGGTGGGCAGGACCTGCCCGAGCTCCAAGTCAGTCCTGCAGGATGCCCAAGGGCTGCCTTGGAGGGAAGGAGCTGAAAAGGAGAACTTCCCATGTCACACTGGGAGAATTCCTGACCTTCCTGACATTCCACAGAATCCCAGAATGGATTGGGGTGAAAGTAACCTTAAAGTTCATCCAGTCCTGCCCTCTTGCCCTGGGCAGGGACACCTTCCACCATCCCAGGCTGCTCCAAGCCCCATCCAACCTGGCCTGGGACACTTCCAGAGATCCAGGGGCAGCCACAGCTTCTCTGGGCACCCTGTGCCAGGGTCTACCCATCCTCACAGGAAGGAATTTCTTCCCAAAATCCAATTGAAATCTCTCCTTCTCCAGCTTAAAGCCATTCCCCTTTGTCCTGGCACTCCAGGCCCTTGGAAATCTCCATGTTTCTCACATGTGTTTGAGCCAGGATGTGGAGGAGTCAGAGCAGTTTCTGCAAACGAACCCCACGCTTCTTCTTTCCCCTATTTCACTCTCAGAACCAGTCTTAAAGGTACGAGACAAAATATCCAACATAAACAGAACAGACAATTGGGGATACGAGCATCGTAAAGTCACCCAAGGACATCCCACCACTTATCCCCATATTGTCAATGTACGACCAAAACTAATCTGTATTCTAACTCCACACACACACATTATAGATACGGTATATATGTGTATGTCTTGGACACAGTCAGGGCTTTAGATAATTTAGTGTATTCCCAAATACATCCAGCTTCCTCAGTGGTTAAACAATATGTCAGTATCCAGGAATTGGCTTCTGAGAGGTCCCTGTCCCCTCCACGGGAAATGAACAGGTCCTTACAGGGTTACAGAGAACTGTTTCTCCTTTAACTGAAAACCAGGCTGTGTTAACCCATGGCAGGGTCCTGCGGGCCTGATATTTCTGACTCTGAGAGATTTCAGCCTGCTCGCAGCTGCTAAGTTTTCCCAAGGGAAAAATATCTCAAGAAAGCTTCTTCTCAAAACAATCTTGGCGAACAACTGATTAGTTCTCAAAACAATCTTTCTCCAAGTAGTGTTTTGCCTTTCTAGTTCTGTTTCTCTAGTTTAACCAACAGGATTGGAAAAGTGTGATCCCTATTCACCAATCATGTCAAATCTGTATCAAAACACCTTATAAAAAGTAGTAAAAATTAGACAACAAAGCCTTCCCTATACTCTTTACCTTCTAAAATGTTTAGAACCTCATCATTTTTTCATGTCCTACAATGACAGGGCCCAGCCCCACTTCATTCCCAATTCCCATCAGGAATCTGAGCCAGAAGCATTTTTTGGGAGCAGCGATTTGGCTGCAGCTGGATTTGGGAACATGGAGAGGGACCAGGATGATCCCAGTGTAGGGATACAAAGGGATCTGAGCCCTTCCCTGCCCCAGGTCCCCACCAGGGAGAGGGTTCTGAGCCTCAGGGCAGGCAGGGACACATCCAGAGCTGTGGCAAGAGGAGGAAAACATGGGAAATGGAGAATTTGGGATACAGGGGGGCAAAGGCAGCACCTCAGGGAGGCACCTGCTGGGCTGGTTTGCCTTGGAGCTAAGGTGACATCGCTGTCACTGGCACCTGCTTGGGTTTGGGACACTTCCAGGGATGGTGGCTCCACCTGGATGGTGACCCCAGGTTGTCCCTTTCTCTGCCAGGCCACCGGGGTGAGGGACCTGCCCAGTTCCCCCAGGATCACCTCCAGGAGTCCTGATGTTATACCCGTCAGTCCTGCCAGGAAATTAGGCAAAAAAAGGGATATGGAGACAAATGTTCTCTGATTTCTCCACTTTCACAGGCCTGGGGGTGAGCAGAGCTCAGCTTTAAACTGGGCGTGAATGGAGAAGGGCGTAAAATTCCCTCTCACTCGGGTGCGAAATGCTCTGTGCAGAGGTGGGAAAAGCATCCCCCGCTCCTGTGGGTCCCTGCAAACCGGGAGCTGCTCTCCAGCAAAGGTCCTCTCACACCTTCCCGCGGCTCTTTAGCGCCTGCACAGCAGCAGCACCTCTGATTCCCACCTTTATCTTACTCCGGGATTTGATTAAATGAGAATTCACAGCTCTTTTTTTTTTTTTCCCAAGCAACCCTGTGGGGTCGGGTGCTGGGCACCCGCGTTCCGCGCTCTCCTCCTGCCCCTCTGGATCCCGGGCAGCTCATTTGCAGCTCATTACCAGCGAGCTGTCGATCCAGTCTCCGTGACTAATGAGGAATTGGGATTTTATGTCTCCCTTCTCTCCAGTCAGGGGAAGCAGCTCCCGAATCCAAAGCCTGTCCTGGATCCGGCGGCACCTGGATGAGATCCCCGGGCGGGAGCAGGGCTGGGGATGAACTCCTGATTTACAAAGCTCCAATTCCCAAATTAATTCCCCGAGAGCTGAGACTCCAGCACTGACCAACACCTCCCAAAGCCATCATCTCACAAAATCTGCTCTCCCTGGCCCCTGCACCGGGAAGAGCCGCGGGTCAGAAAATGCATCCCTTAAAAAACAAGGAAAAAAATGGGAAGGGATCAGAGTCCCATTTCTGATGAGCTGGGGGTGGTGGCAGGAACTGCCACGGCATTCCCACCCTGTGACCGCGGGGTGTGACCCAGCAGCCGGGGCTGCCCCTGGCTGGATGTCTCACGGAATTGCAGCAGGAATGAGGCGTGACCCACGGGAGGGACGTGGACACCACCCACGTGGAGCTCAGGGGTGGAGTGGGGGAATTTTGGATTTTTTTTTGGATTTGTCACTCATCTGCCACCAACCAACGGCTCTTGGAGCAAGGCTGGTGGGGTCACCTGGCACCTGCCCCTGCCAGCAGGGATGGGCCTGGGTTTGTCATTCCTGGGCTTCCCGAGGAGCCGGCACCTGGAGCTCCTGGAATCACACAGTGGTTTGGGTGGGGACCTTAAAGCTCATCCCATCCCTTGGCAGGGACACCTCCCACTATCCCGGGTCACTCCAAGCCCTATCCAGCGTGGCCTGGGACGTTCCCAGGGATGAAGGAGGACCTGAGGGACACCCAGTAGGGTAAATTAAATAAATCCAGCGGTGCCTGGGACTACATTAATTCCTGAGCGTGCCTGGAGCAGCTGAGCTGAGCCTCCTGAGGCCATCTGTAAACCTGGCCTCTCCGTGCCCTGCCAGGCTGGATCCCAGGAATGTGCCAAATCCCAGCCACGGGAAGCCAAGATCCAGGTGTGCCGTGTCCCTGAGCTCTGCCCAGCGACTGGGATCATCCAGGAGACGGGAGCATCCCCCGGGCACTGCCAGGTGAAGGAACCTGCAGGAACCTTGTCCTTGCTGAGCCACACGCACAGGTGGGGCAGGTGGGAGGTTCCAGCCCCATCCCAGCTCCACAAACTGGAGCCTGCAGCTGGAGAAATCCAGGTCTGGCTCTCCTGGGTGGAACCCCAGGGATGCTGGGACTGGTTTTTCCTGTGGAAAGGAAGACAGGAAGCAGCTGCGGCCCCAAGGGACCTCCTCCACTCCCTGCAGGTGACACCAACACAGGGAGACACGTCCCAGCTCAGTCTGTGAGGGATGAGGTGGGGTTTCCTTGCCCCCAGAGACATCCAAGGACCAGGGAGGTGCTGGAACTCAGGAGAAGCCACGCCAGGGATGGAAGTTGTGAGCCGGGACCTACCGGAGTCCCTTTGGAATGGCAGTGGAGGCAAAGCTTGGGGCTGCAGGACATCCCAGGTGTGTGGGGGACCGAATCCATGTCCTGGCAGCAGAGCAGGCTTGAGTTTCCCGGGAATCTCTCTCCAGGCCTTGCCAGCAGGAGCTCCAGTGCTTGGTTACCTGAACACTCACCTCAAATTCCCACTCTGAGTCTCCTTCAGAGCCTTGGTTTGGTCCCTCAGGGCTCTGTGGACCTCTGGGACATCCCACAAGTGCACAGATGAGTCCTGGTTCCATTGGCCATGGTGGGAATTTCACACTCTGTTCCCTCACAGGTGCCCAAATTTGGGCTGAACCCCTCAATTGTCACCCCCTGGCCTGACGTGGGCTCTGTTCCTGCCAGAATCTGGGATGGAAGTGCTGGTACTGGGGACCTCCATGGATCGATGGGATTTAGGGTTGTGCTGGTTTTCCCTGTTCCCTGTCAGTCCTGGGTGGTGCAGGATTTTTGGAAATCCATATTTTCAGGGCAGGGTGAGACCTGTGAACTGAGGAAATTCCAGCCCCTTCCATGGAATTGATGTTGATTTTCCCACTCCAGGCTCCTGGCCCTGTGGGACCTGGTGAAATGCTCCTCACATTCCATTATCCCTTAATTATCAATTTATCTGCAGCACCCACACTTATCATTCCATCAAGATAAAAGGCTGGAAAAGTCAATTTTCTGTGAATTCCCAGCTACTCCCTGTCTTGACAGGCCTGGAATTACCCAAATCTTCCAAACACTTGCACTGAATGAGCTCTTTTCCCACCTGCTGGAGCTCCTGGCTCCATCCTCACTCCCTCAATTCCATGCAAGGATCCTCCTTGGCCACATCCCAAGCTAGACCAGGAATTCTGCATGGATTTTTGGTCAGGATAGGATTCTTCCCAAGATTTCCTCCTTCAGGGAGCCCCATTTTCACCCCTGGTGGAGCCGCTCCAGGGTTAGTTCCTCCTTCCCTGACAGGAGGCAGGATCTCCTCACAAAGACCAGGAATTCCTGGGAAATCTGGGTCACTGGATCAGCCTGGAGGGAGCCTGAAGCGATTCCGTGGCAGCTTTTGAGGGGGAGGAAATGGGGCTGGGATCCCCCCGGGATCCTGTGGAGGCTGAGGGGTTTTCCAGGACAGGGCTGGGCTCCCACTTCGGCCCTGCTGCCTCAGTTTCCCTCTGGTCTCATGGCTCTGCTCAGCCCCTGGGATGGTTTTCCGATCTTGGGAAGGCTGGAATCAGAAATCTGGGAATCCTGACAGCCTCAGGCTCTCTTGGATCACTGAGGAACCCCTTCCTTAGGATCAGGAAAAGCCAAGCCCCGCTTCAGGTGTGGTTTTGGCTGCAGACCCTTCTCACCCCGCTCATCACCTGAGGGATGCTCTCAGCCTTTCCCGGGAAGCTCTGCAGGGATTTGCTCCTGGATTGCCTCTCTCAGTGCCTGCCATGGCTGGATGTGAATCCAAGGAATCAGAGCAGTGGAAATGCCAGGTTTAACCATCTATTAAATGAAATAATTGGCCTCAGACCCCCCCTCAAAACTCAACTGAAAGGTTTGAATGCAATGGGCAGAGCAGGAAAATCGGGAGCTACAAATAATTCCTGCCTGGGCAAATGGGATAAATGTGGATTTACAGGAAGAGTGGACTCAGGGAAAGCTGATGAGTGGTCAGTGCCAGCTCTGGAGGCTCTGCTGGGAAGAGAAGGAGATCTGGAGCAGATGGATTTGAGGAAAGACTCAGCAGAGAAATTCCAACTGTCCTGAGCTGGAGGAAAAGACAAAGAGGGACCAGGCAACCTCAGCCTCAGTCCATGGACAGTGGAGGGGGCAGATTTCACCTGAGCGGCTTCTGCAGTGCCCTGAGAGGTTCAGCTGCCGCTTCCCAGCAGGGCCTGAGGGAGGGTGGGTATTCAGATTTATAAAAGTGGGGGAAAAGCCCTTCCCTGACAGCCCTGAAGGAAATTCCATGGTCACAGATCGGAGGGAGAGTCCCTGCAGGGAGTGGTGGGGTGTGAAAGGATGGGGACAGGATTGGACTGGGAATTTGGCTTTTACAGGCACAGGGAATGAGGTGTGGAGCTCTGTGCTGGAGCTGGGAGTGCTCAGCACATTCCCACCCTTCCCTGTGAGGGTGGTGAGGCCCTGGCACAGATAATTCTATGGATTCCCCATCCCTGGCACTGTCCCAGGCCAGGACTGACAGGGACTGGAGCAGCCTAGGATCATGGAAAGTGTCTCTGCCAAAAGAAAAGGGATGGGACTGGGCTTTAAATTCTCCTCCAACCCAAACCATTTTGGGATTCTGAGTGAGAATTCTGTGAAAATTCTGAATGTCAGTGTTCCTCCTTGGACAATGTTCACCCTTGGAGCAGTTTGGGGATTTTTTGTTGTTGTTGTTGTGTGTTTGTTTGTTTATTTATTTGTTTGTTATAATCCCAGATAAAGTTGTCCATGCTCCCAGCTCCTCTTGTGCATCCAGACCTCAGGAACAGCCCCTGCTGTTTGTTGCGCTTGGCATCCACTGCCCCAAATCCAACATTTCAGACAAAACCTGGCTGCCAGGAGAGGTGTGAGGGGAGAGGGATCTATAGGAAACAGAGTCCTGACCACTGGGCTCTGCCAGGAGAAGGAATTTGCCAGGACCACCCTTCAGGAATAATTTCAGAATTGGTTCAAGGTGGCTGATGTTCCCTGGATGATCCTTTTTTTTTTTTAATCACTTTAAATCTCTTTAAATTTGTGCTGGGGGAGGGATTCTTCACCTGGGGCCACTGGGCTGGGAGCAGAGTTGACCCTGAAGTCTTGGATAAACCTTCTGCACTGCCGCCATCACCACAACTGCTCCCAGTTCCCTTTCTCCAGGACACGGAGTCCATTTTTTCCTATTTAATTCCATATTTAACACACTCTAAAGTCCAACAAGTGCATCAGCACCTTAATCCCACCATGCCCTCTGCACCAAACATGATGGAAGGATACCAGGGGTGAAACTTGGAGTGCATCCCATCACCCCACCCTGAACCTTTTTTCTCTGTTTTTTAGGGAATTCACTCCCAGGATCCTAGAGACGAAGAATTCCTCTCGGTGATGATGGCACAAGGAATTCTTTGGTCTGGGCTGAAGGTTTAATGCTGAGGAAAAGGTGTCAATTTGGACATTCTTTGGATATTCATGATCAGAGAAGTGAGGAAGGGACACAAAGACTTGACCAAAAAATGGAGAAAATGTTTTAAAAAATCCTTTTACTTATCCAAGCAAAATTAATCCTGGATAAAATGGGAAGAGATCAACAGGCAAATGGGATGAGAGTGAAGGGCAGGAAGGACTGGAATAAGGAAAAATTCCCCTCCAAGGCCTGAGGAAGCTCTGTCCATGGCCACGTTGATTTCTTTTCCCACTTGGAGCTAAAAGCGTTACCCAAGAGGATTTTTTTTTAGCACAGACAGGTTTGGCTCTTGTTTTAGAGCAGCTTGAGTGAGCTGGGGCTGTCTGCACCTCATCCCAGGAATGTCACAGCGGAACGGGGTGGGAATCCCTTCACGTGGCACCTTCAGGGAGCATTCCTGGGGAAAAGTGGACTCTGGGGAGCTGCAGGATCAGGAGCCCTCACGAGAGAATCACCAAGGCCAGGGATAAACAATGAACAGCCCTGGTTCGCTCGGGTGGTGTCTGACTCCATCCTTAACTCCCTGTGCTCCTTCATCCCAAAGAACCTGATCTATTGTTCTCAAATCCAGGGAATTTCAGCATTGGGGGTTTTGTCCATTTTACCTCTGGGGTTCTGTGTGTTTTACCTTTTGGTCGCAGCTGTCCTGCCCAGGCAGCCCCAGCACCTGCCAAACCATCAGTGATTTCCAGGATCCCTGTCAAAGCCCTCCTGAGGGGATAAAATTCCTTGCTACCGCCAAATCCTCGGTTTTTTGATTAAATGGTTCAAACAGGTCTTCCCAGCCCAATTCCTGGTGCCTCTGCTGTAGCAACAGCCATTTTTCCTTCTTAAATTCTCATTAAATGTCTCCTCCCCCCTCAGTCCCCTGCTCAGTGTGCACCTCTGCTCTTGAGATCCTCCTTTTTCTCCTTGCCTGCCCTTCTCGCACAGTATCCAGTCGGATATTAATATTCCAGACAGAAGTTATCCCAACGAGCCTGTTATGCCAATTAAATCGGAATTTTGCTTTGTATGAAGAATTTGAGCTCCTCCTGTTTGCTCTGTTTTTAATGTTTGTACACACAGATTTCTGGCCATTAAAGCCTTGTCCACTCCTGTCCTTGTCCTCCAGTGAACCAGGAATGGTGCAAATCCATCCTGGAATCAGGAGGGTTTCTTGCCTGGCCTGGGGTTTTCAGAATCAGCTTCTCTGGTGGTTAAAATCCTATTAATTTCCAGCCTGTGCTCCTGGCAAATTTATATTTATTTATTCCTGTGCCAATTTGTGCTCTGGATTAACCAGGGCTTCTCCCTCCATGGTTTTGCTTCCCTGTCGGATTTAGGGCAAGGATTCCTCCTCTCCTCATCCTTCTCCTGAGCCATTCCTCCAGGATTCCCATTCCAGGGCAGAAATCCGTGGGATCAGCACCAAACGCCTGCTCCTTCCCTCTGCTGAATTCCATGGGAGCCACGCTGCTCCAACCCCCGGGCTGGGCTGTGCCATCCCCTGGATCCCTCCCTGTGGATGCTGCTCCGGCTTTGGGTCAGCTGCAGATCCTGGGATAATTCCTGCTGGAATCACCCCTTGGGATATTAACCCCTGGATGGCCGTTGGAGCTGATCCTGTGCTGCTGGGAGAAATCCCAGTCTGGGAAACTGGGGGCAGGGGGTCCTTGGTTTGCCATCAGCAGGAGCTCCAGGGTTTGGGATTGTGCTGGGATTGCTGTGACTGGACTTTGACTGGGAATAGGGAGAACAGGAGCTCCAGGGGTTGGGATTGTGCTGGGATTGCTGTGACTGGATTTTGACTGGGAATGGGGAGAACAGGAGCTCCAGGGTTTGGGATTGTGCTGGGATTGCTGTGACTGGACTTTGACTGGGAATGGGGAGAACAGGAGCTCCAGGGTTTGGGATCGTGCTGGGATTGCTGTGACAAGGGGCACTGCTGGATCCTACCCTGGACATCGGGAATGGGGAGAGCAGGAGCTCCAGGATTTGGGATCATGCTCAGATTAGTGTGGCAAGGGACACCACTGGATGCCATGCTTGGCACATGATTGGAATGGGGTGAACAGGAGCTCCAGGATTTGGGATTGGTGTGACAAGGGGCACTGCTGGATCCTACCCTGGGTAGTGGGAATGGGGAGAGCAGGAACTCCAGGTGTTGCTGGATCCCAGGGCAGGGATCCTGCTCAGGAGGCTGGAGAACATCTCTGCACATGGGCTGGGTGACACCAGGTGACATCCAGCTGGAGAACAGCCCTGGATGCATTGAATTCCCAACACAGGGACATCCCGGCTGGACAGGCTCGATGCCAGGCGTGGGGACAGTGCCAGGCATGGGGACAGTGCCAGTGGCACAGAGCAAGGGGAGCTCCTGGGACAGGAATGGCTCCATGGACTCCATGGGATCCCCCGGATGGAGCTGGGACCAGAAGAGGCACCGAGGGCTCATGTCCTGTGCGTGTCCTTGGGACAATGTCCGGTGTCCTCGGTGGGAGCACAGGGCCCCACGCCCAGCTCCAGGCTGGAACATTCCATGGAGCTGCTGCTGGAGCCTGTTGGAACCCTAGAAACTGAGAAATTTAAACTCTCTGTGCTAACAAGCACTGGCCCTCAAGAAAGCACTAGATTTAACCCAAAGCCTTAGAACAGGCTTCCAAAATTGAATAATAGCACTAAGATTATAAGTATGTAGTTTTAGTGAAAGTGTGTAATATCACATAGTAAAAAATCTAGAATTTAAAAGTTTAGTAATATATATAAAACAAAATAGAAGATTTAAAGGGTTAGCTAAGTCCTTCTTTTTCGCCTTCTTCTTCATAAGTTTAGTAGTTTTTTGTAATTAGGTAGAAAATACTGCACTACATACAAGGGGTAGTTAGTTACTAAGTTAAAAGTAAAAATAGTTTAAGTGTCATTTCACAATTAAACAATTCCTCCTTGAAAAGACCTTGTGTAGAGATAGAGACAGAGCCATTTTTCTACCTTGTTAGGTAGAACTCACAACTCGCAAGACTGTACTATCGATAACAATTAATAAACATCTGAGCCCAGACACAAACTCCATCTCTCGTGCAATTAATCCTAACTCTCACAGAGGAAAGCACGTTAAAAACTCTGTTAGGAGCCGAGCGGGACGTGGCTCACCGCGGACACATCCCGGGCTCCAGGATGCTCAGCCATCCCCACACCATGGGCTGGAACCCGGAGCGCTCCTCCCCAATTCCGGGAAGAGGACGGTGCCTCTGCAGCTCTTTGTTCCCGGGAACTGACAGTCCCAGGAATGCTGCCAAGCCTCCGGCTGATGGATGAGCCCCTCTCGGAGCCGGCGAAGATTCCAGAAGGGAGTGGGGCTCTGGTGTGTGGGGATGGCAGGGAAGGGGCAGAAGTGGGAATGGGAGGGTTGTAAAGGGTCTTCACATCCATGGGAGTCACCGAACTGGGCTGGGAAGAGTCCAGGAAATGAGAATGACTGGCCTGGGGCAGGGAGAAAATGGAAAGAGTTAAGGCACAGAGTGAGATCCTGAGCCAAGGGAAGTGAAGTGCCTTAAAAACATTAAATTGAGCAATTTGGGAATGAATCATGGAATCGTAGAATCCCGGAATGGTTTGGGCTGGAAGGACCTTAAGGGTCATCCAGTCCCACCCCCTGCCATGGGCAGGGACCCCTTCCACTGTCCCAGGCTGCTCCAAGCCCTGTCCAGCCTGGCCTTGGACACTTCCAGGCATCCAGGGGCAGCCACAGCTGCTCTGGGCACCCTGTGCCAGGGCTCCCCACCCTCCCAGGCGGGAATGTCTCCCTAAGGAAGGAAGGAATGAAGGGAATGGATGATTCATGGTGCAGGGGGAGCTCCTGGCCACGGGGTGCCATGAAACTGGGGGACTTGGGAGTTCAAGATCTCCTCCTGTGGGGCTGTTGGTGAGTCAGCACTTCCAGCAGAAAGGGGCATTCCAGGGAAGGCAGCAGATCCCAGGGGCTGTGGGGGCTGACTTTGCCCTGAAATCAGGAGGAGCAGCAGGAAACAACAGTGAGATCAGAGGGCCAGAGCTGCTGGCCAGGATTGCCAAATCCAGGGAAGTCATCCTTGGCCTCGTGGTGCTCCCATGTCTCGTGGTCCTTGGGAACGTTCCCTGGCCATTCCCAGCAGAGCTCTTGGTGACCTGCTGGGCTCTGTCAGGATGATCCCAGGATCCTGATCCTGATCCCAGGATCTCAGAGAGGGTGAGGCTGAGAGGGCCCAGCCCAGCCTGGCTGCACATCCCTGAGAATTCCCCTCCGTCTGCAGCTTCCCTTCCCTGCCTGGCCAAGGTCCATCCCTGCTGAGCCACCTGAACTCCCGGGCTGGGATAATTCTCCCTCAGGATAATTCCTGGGGTCATTGCTCTGCTCAGGAGCAACCCTGGGAAATTCCAGCCTTGGTGGAAGCAGTAGGGGCAGGTCGGGAATGTCTGAATTTCCATCCTGCCATTCCCACAGAGATTCCCTGGCTCAGGAGTGACAGGAGGCGTGTGAGGAGCACAGGATTAGGAGTGGGAGCAGGAAGAGGGGCTGGAACAGGGAACTGGGGAAGAGGGCAGGGCTGGGGGGGTCAGGGTGAGCCCCCAGCTCGGGACCCCTCTCCAGGGAATGAGTCACAGAATTCCTGTAGATCCTGGGTTTGCTGGGATAATTGCACCAATTTAAGGGCTGGGAAGGGGGACGCCCATGAGTGGCACAGGTTGGGTGGGCACGAGGAGGGTGCCAGGGGGGTTTTCTCAGCTTCAGAGCAGTCCTGAACCTCATCCAGTTGCTCCTGAGCCCGGGTGTGACACCTCCTCCTTCTCCTCCTCCTCCGCCAGGCACCACACCAGGATGGGATCAGGAGCTGTGGGGTGGATTCATCCCTTCTGTGTGGTCCCCAACCCGTAAATGTGGGGGGCAAATGTGTCCACGAGAGCCCTGAGCTCCCCTGGGACTCAGTGAGGCTGGAGAGGAATCCCTGCCCTGCCTGATGTCACCACCTTTCCTGCAAGGTGATTCCCTAGGGGATGGGGACAGTGCCACATCCTGTGGGATTTCCTGGCACGGTGTGAGAGCAAAGGGACAATGGGCACCAGGTGGGGTGGCCGCCCCTGGCACGGAGCAAAGTGTTTGTCCCCCCTGGTGCCTCCTGCCATCCTGAGTCCTGCAGGGCAGGACAGGGGACACAGAATCCTCCATGCCCAGGTGTCCCTCCGTGCTGGGGACAGCACAGCAGCCCAGAGGGATCCGTCAGGAAAGGAATTTTATCCCTCAAATCCAGCCAGAAGCCATGGGGTGAGTCAGGAGCTGCCGGGTCCTGGCAGGGCAGGGGGATTTTCAGCTGGGAATGATTAAAAAAAAACTCCAGGAGAACGGCTCTCCAGCCCCTGGAAATGGCTGGAAGTGGTGGTGGAAGCAGAACTCATCTCACATTTAGCCAGGGATGCACATCCCAGCTCCGTGCACTGCGTTCCTCCCTCCCCCTTGGGATCCAGCGGGACTCGGGGCTTGTCCCTAAAACCGCCGGGTGGGGCCCGGGCTGCGGCTGGAGCTCCTCATCCCGGCCTCTTCCAGCTCCTGCCTCCCTGTCTGAGGCCAGTCCTGCAGCACTCACTGCCGGCACTATTTATAGCAGCCCCGCTCCCAGATCCCCCTGCCTGCTCACCCCAGCGCCAGGAACCGGGACAGGGAGGTGCCAGGGCTGGAGGACACGGTGGCAAAGGGCTGGGAAGGACAGGGAATTCTCCCTGCAGGGTGACGCTTTCTCCTCAGGCTCAGCCCAGCCTCTCAGCGAGGAGCAGCGACGCCGGAGGAGAGCCAGAGCTTGGGATGAAATCACCGGAGGCATCACAGAATTTCCGAATATCCCGAGCTCGAATGGACCCACAGGGATCATCCAGCCCAACTCCTGGCCCTGCACAATCCCGCCCTGGCCATCCCTGGGAGAGGTGTCCAAACCCTGGAGCTCTGGCAGCCCCGGGAACGGGAGCGTTCCCGACTTTCCGGGGATGTGCGGGACACAGGGAAGCCGGAGGGGTCCGGAGCAGGGATGGATGACACCGTGGGACCCGGGACGGGGAGCGGGCAGTGCCACCTCTGAGGACAAGGTGAGTGTCCCGCAGCCACTCCGCGGGTCCCTGGTGTTCACCCGGCAGCGTTTAGTCCTCTTCCCTCACCCCAGGGCTGCCTCCCACCCCTCGGCATCCCCTTTCCCATCAAACCAGGATGCAGCCCCAAAGTCTGGGGTGTCTGAGGAGAGATGGAGTTTCGGCTTCCCGAGTTTTCCTGGTTTTGTAAGCAACCAGGAGGAAAGAGCTGCCTTGGCAGGGGGGTCAGCTGAGGACAGCGAGGCTGTGCCAGGCTGAGAGGAGGCCAGAAGCAGCTGGGCACATTCATGGAGGAGAAATGCAGCAAGGGCCATTAAACCTGCAAGATTCCATCCTGGGCTTGGGAATTCCCTGAGACACAGGTCAGGAATCTCGGTTACGCCCTGACACCCCCAAAGCTCCCGAGCCCATAGGAACACAGGGAAGTTATTAAAGGAAGTCATTAAAGAAAGTGCGAAATTCTGTATTCTCAGATATCCTGGTGTGTTCCTCTTTCTCCTGCTCAAAGAGCTGGACCAGCAGATTCGCTTCCTCAATGAGGAGGATGCTTCTTTCTGGAGTTATTCCCACAAATTAGCAGCATCTGATGCTCCATCAGTGGTGATAATGAAGTGTTCTCACATTGAATTGCAAACGGAGCTGTTCCGGGGAACTCCTAGCAGGAATTACGGGGTGGAAGTGAGCGGCTCTGGCTCATCGGTGATGGGAGATGAAACAGTGAAGGTGCTTGGGGTGTTTGGGGCTCCTTCCCAGGGCTCTCCCCTGGGGCTGTGGGGCAGAAGGGGGAGCACAAACAGGACAGGGACACCGTGGGTGTCCCTGTGCAGGCTCTGAGGCCAATGAGAGGGAGTATCCCAGGAATATTCCTCACACAGCTGCAGGTTCCCCACGTTTACTCCATCCCCTGAGTGCACAGGGAGTTTTAGCCTCTCCCTGGTTGGGAACGAGGCCTCCAGGTGCCAAGATCCCAGGATATTCCTGCTGGGAAGGGGATTTTGGACGTGGGGCAGCCAGTGTTCGGAGTGAGGTTTTCCAGGAGTGATGGAAATGAATCCCTGTCCACCCCCAGAGCTGTTCCAGCTGCCCCTGGCTGAGATGTTCCGTAGCTGCTGGAGCTGTGCTGGGAAAAGCTTCTCCCCGCCCTGCCCTGCCCTGGATCCGGGACAGGCTCTGCACCTGCTGGGAGAGCAGCCAGGCTTTTCAGGAGCTCTGTTGTCATATCCCACCTCTCTCCAATTTTCCCAAGCATTTCTTCCTCATTCCATATCCCTGTGCCAAGTTTTCAAGCCCTGCAAAGACCCATTCTGGTGTGCACTGGTGCAGCTCCAAGGCAAACACTTCCTCAGCTCCCAGGGGTCCCTTCCCGAGGAGGGATCCTGCCCCGGGGCCCTGAGAGCTGCCAGCATCCCTGCTGGCTCCCCACACTCCTCCAGCCTCCCCATTCCCTGCCTGGCTGCAGGATTCCTGCTGGAAGTGGGGCTGGTACCTCCCTGACACCCCCACCAGCCCTTCGTGGTGTGGCAGCACCCAAGGATGCTCCCTGTTCATCTCCCAGGGCAGGTGAGCAGGGATCCAGGGCTCCATGAGGCAAGACCCACACCAGGGGGGTGTCAGTGGTGTTTCTTCCCGGGGGGATCTCCTTTGGGATCAGGAAAGGAATTTTTCCAGGGATGTTTCCTGTGCTGCTCCATCGTGTCCTCGAGCAGGAGCTGCCCCGCACCCCAGGCCTCCTCCGGGCTCCAGGCTCCTGCACGTGCTGCTCCAGACACAGAATCCCTGGAACCAGCCCTGCCAGGCTAGAATTCACCCCCGATCCCAGTTCCAGCTGGCTTTCAGTGATGCCTTCAGTTTTAGCTTTCATGTTTTTCAGATTCTCTGCTGCCTAGGGGTGTCATTCTGAGCCTCACATTCAGTGTCAGTCAGCTCTCTTCAGAGAGCAGGGAGACAAAACAAATCCTTTTTTTCCTGCTGGAGACCAAGGACAACTTTCAGGCCCAAAAGCACAAACAAGGGTGGGCTGAAGGGAGGAACAAGGATGGGACTTCATAACCTGAAGCTGTAATTGGACAATTAACCCCCAATATGCAAATGGACCGAAACTTATAAAAGTGCGAGACCTCGTGACTGAGGGTCCATTTTGGGACCATTCTAAGTCCAGGGTGTAGCCCTGATCAGGCTCTTGTTCTGCCCAAGGTGTATCCTAAAGACCTTTTAATAAATATCTGCTTTATTGTCCGGCTCTGTTCAGTCTCTCTTTCAGGTCAGCCTTCCCATCAGGACAAGCCCGGGGTTGCTGGCTGGCTTGGCTGCTGTGCAGGGACACCTGAACCCGGAGGAGCTCAGCTCACTTGGGCTGTGCCCGGGCTCTGGGCAACCTCTGCCAGGACAGGGGCCCCTCAGGGCCGCAGGTGAGGGGCTGGAGGTGCCACCACCTCCCTCCAGACCTCCCAGAGCACCCAGGATGGGACGGGAGAGGGAGGGACGCCCCTGGAGGAGCAGCGGGGCACAAGGTGAGGCTGTGGTGGCTTCCAGGAGTGCTGATCCCGCTCTGGAGCATCCATCCCGCTCTGCTCCATGGGAACCACCCCGAGCCCCTCGGGAATGAGGGACTTTGCCACCTTGTCAAACCCTGCCAGCCCAAAACCAGCCCTAAAGGGCGAGGGAGGGCTCTGCAAGGCGGAGCTCAATCCGTGCGAGCCTTTGTCGCTGTCCCTGTCCCTGTCCCGGTCCCGGTCCCGGTCCCGGTCCCGGTCCCGGTCCCGGTCCCGGTCCCGGTCCCGGTCCCGGTCCCGGTCCCGGTCCCGGTCCCGGTCCCGGTCCCGGTCCCGGTCCCGGTCCCGGTCCCGGTCCCGGTCCCGGTCCCGGTCCCGGTCCCGGTCCCGGTCCCGGTCCCGGTCCCGGTCCCGGTCCCGGTCCCGGTCCCGGTCCCGGTCCCGGTCCCGGTCCCGGTCCCGGTCCCGGTCCCGGTCCCGGTCCCGGTCCCGGTCCCGGTCCCGGTCCCGGTCCCGGTCCCGGTCCCGGTCCCGGTCCCGGTCCCGGTCCCGGTCCCGGTCCCGGTCCCGGTCCCGGTCCCGGTCCCGGTCCCGGTCCCGGTCCCGGTCCCGGTCCCGGTCCCGGTCCCGGTCCCGGTCCCGGTCCCGGTCCCGCCCCGGGCTGTCCCTGTCCCTGTCCCGGTCCCTCCCCAGGCTGTCCCCAGCAGCAGCAGGGACACTCCCGGCCCCTCCCCTCTCTTGTCAGCGCTCGGCTGCTCTTGGAGCTCAGATCGATCGTCCCCGGGTTTTAGAGTCTTTTATTGTCACCTGTCAGGGACAAGGATGTCATCCCTTCTGTCCAGAGACAGGGTGGGGAGGGAGGAGAGGGAAAATGTACGGGGTGAAGGATAATAAATGAGTGATGATGGGGAGAGGGAACGAGGAGAGGCTCTGGCTGCTCTCCAAGGGAGCTCTGGCTTCTCCCACCGCTGGCACGGGGGGCTGAGGGCAAGGAGAGGAGCCAGAGACTCCAGCCAGCAGGGACAGGGGGAAGGGGAATGGAGAGGGAGCAGCGGGAGGGGGAGAGGGGAGGAGCCCCCAGATGGAAACCCCTACCAGAGGCTGCGATCCCAGAGCCCAGATCCCAGAGCCCACATCCTAAATCCCGGAGTCCAGAGCCCACATCCCGTATCCCACATCCCAAACCCCAGATCCCAGACCCCAGATCCCAAACCCCAGACCCCAGACTCCAGACCCCAGATCCACGTTCTGCTCCTGCTCTGGAGGCAGCCGAGGGGATGGAGGCTGGAGCAGTGCCCAGCCCTGACTCCGGGTGTAGCCGGGCTGGAAGGGCAGAGCTTGGCTCCTGGTGAGGAAATCCAGCACCTCCAGGAGGTTTTCTCACCTTCCCCCTCCTCTGCATCCGCTTTGTGCAGAGGCCAGACTTCATCCAGGACATCCCAGAGGCATTTCCTGCACTTTTCTGGCAGCTGGAGGTGGCAAAGTGGGCAGGACACCCCAAACGGGCCAGGCAGGGCTCTTGGGGAGCCCTGGGGATGTGTCAGTGCCACATCTGTCCCCAGCTTTCCATCCAGTCCATCCCCGTGCACAAACACCCATAAATGTCCAGACTGGGCTGTTGAAATGGTGGGAAGAGGGGAAATCTCCCGGAGTATTTATTTGGAGACTCTGAAATTTAATCAGCAACATTAACAAGGGAAGAGCCCTGCTGGGACTGCCAGAGAACCAACAGAGAAAAAACAACCTGAGAGCAGCCAGGAGGGGATGTGGAGGGAAACTGCTCCGAAGGCAGCAAATCCTGCAGCTTTCCATGGGGAGGGTGGGGAATGGGTGTGATCAGGAGATGAGGCTGGAATGTGCCCACAGACCTGAGGAACAGAGATTTGGGCCTGGCAGAGTTGGGGGAGTTGCCACAGCAAATGGAAACTCCTGGGGGAGCGCGGCGGGTTCCAGGGGGCCATCGGGGCCAGGTGAGCCAGGGAATGGCCCAGCACAGACCCAGGCCATGTCCCTGGACCTGCAGGGAGATGATTTTCCTTAGTGCTTTCCCAGGGGGGCCACGGAAAAGCCCTTGGGGTTCCAGCAGAAATTTCCAGACTCAATTCCAAAGAGCTGGAAGGTCCCTGACTGTGCAATCACCAGCTCAGGGCCATTCTGGCTCCTGACATCCGCATCCACTCTGGGAATTGCATCCAGCTGGAGCCCAAGCAGGGTTTTTCCCTCTCAGATCCAGCAGGATGGAGCCCAAGGCCAGCTCTTCCCCTGTGGGGATGGATCTCCCTCCACTGCTGCTCCTCTCATCCTCAGTGTCTCCACAGGGTCCCTGCTCCAGGTGGCTGGAATTTCACAGCATTAACCTTGCCCTGGTGAGATTTTTTCCCCTTGTGCAGGACGAGCTCCTGCTCTGTGTGGATGTCAGAGCGTCCCAGCCTCGTCCAGGGGCACCAAATCAGCCTCACCCCCAAAAACTCAGCTCTGGACTTCACCTTCCCCCTGGAGCTGCTCATTAACAAATATGGAAAAGAGTGAAAATTGGGCAGAATTCTTGTCTGCATCATGGACTCTTAAACAGCCTTTAATTCAATCTCCTGCTCCAAGCCGAGCATTAAATGGCTCCAAATGGAACTGGTGGGAAAACACGACCTCATTAAGTCTGTGCCCCATCCATCACGGGCTGGAGGCAAACAAACCACACGGAAAAAGGACTTGGAGCAGGGAAAAAAGGACTCACAGGGAGACGCAGCCTCAGCCCAGCAAAGGTCGTAATCCCCAGCCCATCAGTTATCCCCCATCCTCACCCCAGTCTGACTCTGCCACGTGGGATTCCCTGGACAGCCTGGGAAACAACAAAACTGAGGATATTTTAAAATAAAAAGGCCCAGACCAACCGAAACGTTGAATTTTTTATTCCAGAGGCATCGAGATTAAACATATCCTAAATTATACATCCATGGGGCTCATTACAGACACATCAGGGAGCTGCGGGCTGGCTGGAAAAACCTTACAGGGGAAGCTGCTCCAGCTGGTGTGCAGTAAAAAACCACCGGGTGGATAAAAACCCAGCAAAGCTGATGTTAAACCCCCTCAGGGTGGAACTCTGCTCCTTCTCCTGGCTGGGGCTGAGGGCTGCTGTCCAACCTCGGCAGCCAAACTGAAGGAATTTAAATCCAGGAGACTTTGCTGATACAGCAGTGAGAAATCCCTGGGCAGGGACACCTTCCACAAGGCAGGGTGCTCCAACCCGCCTTGGGCACTGCCAGGGATGGGGCAACCTGTGCCAGGGCCTCCCCACCCTCACAGGCAGGAATTCCTGCCCAATATCCAACCTGAACTCAGTCTTGGCCAGTTTGAATCCATTCTCTCTCATCCCATCCCTCTCCAGCTCCCTTGGAGCCCCTTTAGGTACTGGAAGGTGCTGTAAAGTTTTCCTCAAAGCCTCTTCTCTTCTCTTCTCTTCTCTTCTCTTCTCTTCTCTTCTCTTCACCTTGCCTCGCCTCACCTCTCCTCCTCTCCTCCCTCCCCCTTCCCCTTCCCCTTCCCTCTCCCCTCCTTTCCTCTTTCCCTTTCTCTGTATTTTTACATATTTTGTGCACCTGCTGTGATTCCAAACCTGGGCACTCCCAGGCAGCTGCTCTCCTTGCATCCCAAACACCGCCCATCATTCCTGCACGGATGTGATCAAGGATGGGGAGCAGAGGGAAGACTCCCAGGCTCTGGGAAGGCCTGGATGTCCCAGAAGCCTGATAAAGGTATCAGCAAACAAGTCCTGAGTGCTTTTTCCAGCTC